>CALNHX010005023.1:0-115485 GCA_940337035.1 Agriotes lineatus
GTCTAGGCCTCCATTGTGCAGTATGCTTGGTTCATCAACAGTTTTCCTGGCGTGCGACATGGCCATTATTATATCATTATCAATAAATTCCTCAAATTTTGGAAAGGCGAGACTGTATTTTTCGAAATTCTTTAGTTGATTGTAGAAAATCTCCATGTATCCAACTAATTGTATATTTTCTTAGTCTTATGTCAATTTCTCTTTCTTTACATACAGTGGCCTCTTCACTCTCAATGTCTTCTTCTGCTTCCTCATCGGTGATTTCCTCTTCTTCTCAATTACGGAGCATTACAATTTCAGCATTTCCTGTAAGTTTCCGCCTGTTCAGGTGTGATCATCTATAATACTTGCTGAGAGTCACACCTCCTGTTAGCCCTATCTTACCTATATAACATACTGAAACCATTTGCTTTTATGTACTGTATTTACCGAGAAATTAATTGGTATACCTTATTTCTGGTCCTATTTTCGTATATTCGTAAGCTGTATGTATATAGGAATTGTCACTAATCTCTTTTTAAACTTTACATTGTTTAAATAATAAAAAGCAAAGCAGTTGATTTTTATTTACTAAGAAGTGTGTTAATTTTGATAAAACTGTTGTTGATATTTGCCTCTACAAAACACTCTTAAGGTACAAAATTATGTTTTATTTCTAAAAGGTGAGGTTAACTGCATGCAGATGTAAGAAGTGTTGCCTACCTATTCATTACAAGATATAATGATCATCCACACACGTGCTTCGAAGGCAGCACAATGGGATCACGCAAGTGCCCATGAACTTGGTTCACCCTGCATCCAAAAATATAAAATTAAAAGATACACTGTCGCCAAACCATAGATACATAAAATTGGAACACCAATTTCTGTAGATGGCATATTGCTTATTGTGTATCTTCCAGCCATTATACTTACCTATACAAACAAGTTTAAAATACTTGAATCCGTTGTAATACACATTAATATCCTAAGGGCACTATAGACCATAGAGTGAATGATTAAGCTCCTAAAGGCAACGAAACCAGAGCAAATTATAAAATATAGTGCGATCACACTCCTGAACTTTAAAAAAATTCGATATTTAATACCCAGACGAATGCCTTTTTAAGATTAACTTGAGATTTATTAAGCTGATTTAATATTATTGGTTTAAAAATATACATATATTTTTAATAATTTGTCTTATTAGTTAAAATTTTAACAAATACCATGCTATTTTTTCTAACTAAATAAATATATAACTTATGTGTTTTGTTTCCGGATCTAGATCAAACTACAAGAGCTATTGGTTTGTTTATGTTTTTTACAATTTCAGTGTGTCATTTAAAAGCAATTTGGTTACCCGATTTTCCCTCAAGCGCAAAACATAATAATCATAGAGAGCAGCACAGCCTTGATTGACTTTTTTACAAAACCAGCGTGACAAAAACCTTGTTGCACCGTCCATTGGTGTTTGTGCAGCGTAAAACTATACCGTGAGAAAAACTAAGTCTCACATCTTTTGTAATGGGTTGTTTCTAAAGTGGCCCAGATAACTTCAAAAGCTATTTCTGTATTTGATCGCAAAAGAAAAATCTAAGGCGTGTCAGAACTTCCCAATAAATTAAAATGCAGCCGAGAAAGGCTTCAAATGCTCTTTTAATATTACTTTCTATTTTATGTTTGGTAAACCCTTTATTTTAGTATCACTCTGAACTTTTTCATTTTTATAGGTAATAAATAAAGATGAAAGTAAGAATATGAAATTATAAAACTACAATAGTTGCATAACATATGGTTTTTTATAGCACGTTGTATAAATTAAATAGAAGCTTATCTTCTTGAGAGGTTTAATATTGCTACAGAAAGTAATAATAAATAAATTTTGACTGGTTTGACAGAGCTCTTAACCCACCACAATACACGTATTCTGTATGATTCCTTTCAGTGTAAATAAATTCATAAACCCAGTAATACAACTTTCAATTTCGTTGTAATGACCCAAATGAACTGGAAATAAACTGGTTTAGCGTTAAAAGTACGTACGTACATTCAACATGAACGTAGTATTACCTCCACCGAAGTTGTTGCTTTTGTTACTCATTAATTAGATTTTGTTGACGACTGGTTGATTATTATTATAACAAAGAAAATGTACTTGCTTAAAACATATTTATCTCTGTCTTTCTGTAATCGAAGTAGATTTCCATGTATTACCATGCAATAAAGAATAAAGAATAAATTTGGAAATATTTGTGTATTTCTTCTGTTTTTATAAACCCCAAAACGGATCTTATAATTTTAGATGTAAATGAAAACGCGTCTGATTAATCGCCTTTAAAAACATATTAAATCATTTTTGCTAGGTAATTATTGGATAAGCTTGTTCTCCAGACGTTTCCGTCAGACAAAATTGATTGTCTGCTCATAGAAGCTTTTTCTCTTGAGCGAATAAAAACTACCTCTGCGTTTTGTAATAAACTAGAACTTGAACAATGAATGTTTGAATTTTATTAGCTGGTCAAATTTATCTAGAGCGTACAAGCTCGACAAGTGTATTGTTGCTTAAATTGATTTTGGCAGATTAAGTTGCTGACTGCCTACATTTTGTATGTATGTATTAGGGATGTTCCGAATACTCGTATTCGTATTCGTATTCGCGAGTATTCGCTATATTTTCAATATTTGTATTCGTAATCGTATTCGCCAAAATTAACACGAATATTATACGAGTATTTGACATTAAAATTATAGAAATATAGATAAGAATTTTAATAAAAATATAAAACAGGTATTCATACATTAAATAAAACATTTTTTAATATATTAATCATTCTATAACATTAAATAAAAACAAAACTATTTTCCACACTATTTCTAAAATTTGCAGCGAGTACAAAAACGATGTTGATGTTGATATTATTCACTCAAGGTCATGTATTCGTATTCGTATTCGTATTCGCGAATATTTATAAGAGTATTTGTATTCGGTATTCGTATTCGCGAATACGAATTTTTGTATATTCGGAACATCCCTAGTATGTATGTATTATCTGTAACACCATTTACCTTGCTGTGTAGAGGCTGATGCTTTATGAGCTGGAATTTGTCGGTACAATGCTCAACTTGCCCCGGATTCGAGAGTTGGAGCGCGCCTTTGGTGCTTTCGCAGCAACCATTGTGTGAGGTGTGTGTCTTGGTGATGTGCTATACTCCTTAAATTGTTAAACTTCAGAATAAGTACTGAATCTGTATGAAAAACCAGTCATGGGGTGTGCTAACCAATTGAATGGCGAAATCAGGACAAATATGAACCCATTAGCCTTACCTCTATTGTGTACAAAGTGATAGAAAACACTCATAGTCGCTGAACTACTACCATTTCTACTTGAGAAGAACCTGGGTTTTTACCAAAACCAATTTATTAACGGCCAGAAATTTATGGAGCGACAGGTTAGATCTATAGGCACCTTTAGATATTATCTCGTATATTGATTTCTGTCGTGATTTGATAAACTGCACGTGCAGTACCTGTTGTACAAAATGGAGAGTATTAGTATTCGAGGAAAACTCCTAAAATGGATAATTGCGTTTCTGCTACATAGATCTTTTCACGTCATAGTGGGAAAGTCATTATCTAATTATGAAGACTGTAAAAGGGGTTCCACAGGGATCCGTAACGGACCGTATCTTATTTATTATATACTGCTCCACAAATGAACTGGACCATCTGCATATATTGATGCAATTTTTAAAAATATTTTCCAAAAGGGCAGTCATGGAATTTTTGGTAACCTTTAATGATTGTGTCACTATAAAAAGCATTTCTTTTCGTAATTTGGTTTAAAGAAACCTAAATCCATTAATAAAATATTATCATTTTAAAATTTTGAATTTTGCCCAAATGTTGATAGCACATTGCATACAAAGTATGCCAAATCGTTGCCAAAAATTTTTAAACGTCCCGAAGAGACTCAAAGAACTATTAATTAACCTTTTTTTGTGATTCCTCTTATTTTTGTGAAATATAGTTTTTTTATAATTTTATAATTTTTTTTATTTTATTAATATGACTGTTATTCTTCAGTTGATATTTGAGGATAGTGCAATTAAATATGCTTAATATGAGTATACTACAAAACAAAAGCTTTTATACATATATTTTGTGACGTAATGTAATAAATACAATTTTTATGGGTGGTCCAGTTCATTTGTGGAGCAATATATTTACTACAGCTTCTCCATTTCGATACTGAAGCTGGTTGCATAGCCGCATGCTCCAAGGACTGGTCAAACAGTCTCGAGAGTTAAGAAACAGTCCCGGCGCTCGGCGCTCGGACGGGTGTTCGACCTATAGTGGTAGTAAAATCGCAGCAAGCACGGCTCAGTGAGCACGTTAAGCCAAGGGTCCCGGTTGTCATTTTGGTAACAGTCGTTAGGTTACGTCAGAGGCGCTCGCGCAACCTGAGAACTCTGACGTCAGCTTTCCTGCTACAAGCTGTACTATACAAAAAAATTAAGATACTATAAACTAGAATCTTTCAAAAATACAACAATATTGTGACATTTCCAAAGGTAGCATTCTACATATAAGATATACCAATTCTAAATATTCGAATGAAGTTTTTGGCAAAGACCTAGTAACAGTTGACCAACAAGTGATCTATGTGTAAGAATTACACGTGATTTATCCTGGTCTCCTTAAGTTTTAAGTGCGATCAAACTTTAGACTACATATGTATGTTCACATCTTGAATTTGGAATACCAGTGTGGTTCCCGTAGCTACGAAGAGACGTCCAACTTCTTGAATCATTTCAACGCCGAGTCACCCGCCTTTCAACGCAGTTGAAAAGACTGCCCTGTGAAGATTTACTGAACCTATTGAATCTAACGACCCTTGAAGATCTGCGTAAATGTCGCAATCTCATTTTAACGTACCGTATCATAGCAGGCGATCTGTCGTATATTTTTCAAGGCGTTTTTTTTTTAAATTTAAACAGCGAAAATAGTAGAGAGGCCAAACTAAATTAACTCGTCAAATAACGATTTTCGTGGGACTGAGTAGGTTTATACCGACAAGTGGTATCTTCTTATTCGGTGGTGTTTCCTGAGTATGAAAAACCATGTTGTCGCTTTCTCAGCCTGTGGAGTGAGGAGCTATGATGTCACAAAGGTGACCATTCTTGGTTCCAGGTTTCAGTACAGAAAACCAGGTTTAACCCAAATATCCAAAAAGAAAGTTCTACCCAGCAGCAAACTTTTTAGTACCCCCCTCTTAGTAAGTGGTATAAAGTTGCACAATATTGCGCGTTGGGTTTAGGCGGGAGGGGGTGGAAAGCTAGAAAGGTCGTAAAATGGTAGGTTTTAACAGTTTTTCGCGAATATCTCGTTAACTATGAGGTTTAGCGCAAACTTTATCTTATACAAAATTAATCTATATTTAATTTACAATAAAAATGGTCTTATGCATTTTTGACTTCTAGACAAGAGTTACGGAGATATTGAGGGGGCAATGATGTCATTATTTTTTAGTTAGCTTGGGATTCATCGTAATCACTTGAAAGGGAGTATGTTTCGTTATAAAAAGTACTTAGTAACGCATCATTAACATAGGAACATTTGTATGTGTGTATGTATGTATGTACGCCTATGTGTATGAATCTGACAATATATCTACATTGCTCCCCTCCGTTGTAGTTTTTATCTTTATTTTGCCTATTTTTCCTTATAGATAATTCATCATATCGTTTTCCTCTTTCCCATTTGAGCTTTTATAATTAAAGCTACTTAAATTACCTCCATCTTTTGTCATATTTTCCTAAAAATATAAAACCATGTGGATAGCATTGAAACAAGGTTGACTACAAACTTTATCTAATAAGCTTTAATACAAAAAATAATGGCCATTTTTTTCTTCACAATACATGCTTTTCAGTAAATTCAATGTTCTTCAATGGAAAGTGGTATGTACAACATACATGGTAGTTACATAATAATAAATTACAGCAATCAGTAACCTAAAAATCGTTATGTTGAAGATTATCTTCATCGATGCCGTCGTCAATAATTAGTGCATCTCTGTTGGTGCACCTATGTCCGGAGCAATTCTTGCACATATTTGAGCATTTCTAGCCACTCTGACGACGCTCACAGTGCAAACAGCTGCCTTTGTGGTTGCAACTGGACGCAAATAACCACCAATCCTTTTCCAACCCCATTTTAGTGAATCTTTATTGACATTGAGCCATTGCTGCACTTGATGGTAAACTCTATAAGAGTGTTGTTGTCCAGCTGCTAAAGTGGGGGAAAGTACAACCAACCTTAAATTTGTGTGTACAGGCTCCTTTGCGATGGTCTGAAAGTAAAATTGATGGCGCAGAGTATCCAAATTATCTGCATTTGTTGATGCAAATATCGAAAGGAAGAAATGGTTCCAGCATCAGCTAGCGCATCTGGTTCTGCTTTTGGGTTGTTAAAAGTCACAGCTTTGTGTAAAGCTCCTTGTCACTTTGCACTTTTTCAGAAGGCGTTATATTTCCCTTTCTATAAATTAAAGAAACGGTATCACATCCGGCGAAAGTATAAGCTGTCAAGAGAACATCCTTCATTTCCCCGATACCTCGTTGTATGCACCAGTGCAGTAAACTTTTTCTTCTTGGTTACCTTCCTTCGGTACAATCATCTTCAACTGTTTGTTGGCTGGAGCATGAACAACCAACAAGACCAATAAATCGGTGTCATTGCCAATTACGATAGCCTCTGTTTTCTTCTTTGATTCGTCAATTGCTGTAAAAACGATCTTGATGTCAGCACCACCTTCTGCCTAAATCACTTTGCAGCCAGCTTGCTGTTGTGTACAGTGATTAGAGCAATCAGTTGCATCTTGTTTTTAGTATTAGTTAGAAATTTTGCTTGTCCAAGAGTGACATTAATTCCATTTTCCACTTTCACTTCAACATGTGTAGTAGTGGATGATCTGCGCAAATGTTCGAGTATGTCGTCTTTGGTGCTGGGTACTTCACCATAACCATCTCGCTTCCCCACTTCCTTGAACCCTTTATATAATACACTTGGAGCGAATATTACGAGTTCATAGGCGTAATTTTTGAATTTTTGCCAAACAGAAAAAGTTACATGCTTACCCCCTCCATATCTCCGTAATTCTTTACTGGACTGCAAAAATGTATAAGACCATTTTTATTGTAAATTAAATATAGATTAATTTTGTATAAGGTTAAGTTTACAGTAAACTTCACAGGTAACGAGATATTTGCAAAAAACTGTTGAAACCTGCCATTTTACCACCTTTG
Source organism: Agriotes lineatus (assembly GCA_940337035.1). Lineage (NCBI taxonomy): Eukaryota > Metazoa > Arthropoda > Insecta > Coleoptera > Elateridae > Agriotes > Agriotes lineatus. The sequence goes on from CALNHX010005023.1 coordinate 7,291, forward strand.
TGACGTCATAGCTCCTCACTCCACAGGCTAAGAAAGCGACAACAGGAGTTTATCTACTGAGGAAACACCACTAATTACGATGGTATCACTTGTCGGTATAAACCTACTCAGTCCCACGAAAATAATTATTAATTCTCTTGGCCTCCCTACTAAAATTATAATTGGTAAGTTAGAGAATTCTTCTTAACGAATCGAGTGTTTGCAAAGTGGAATTCTTTAAACAATTCAATTGTGTCGGCTGTATCACTTAATACTTTTAAACATCGTTTGGACAGTTCTATGCGTGTAGCAAATATGTAAATATGTGAATTATGTGGGTACGTTTATCTGTCATCTAATTTTGGGCATCGTAAAAGCCTTTGGTTTGTGTTATTATTGAGTATCAAATAATAATAATAAATTCCAGTAATTTAATGTTCACCAATAATTCTAAAATTTATCGTTGCAAATAGCCAAAATTCTACTTATGCTGATTATTACACACAACTGTCACATGACTGATATCAGCCAATGAAAACCATGCATTTTTTGAAAATCGACCAATCCTGAACTGATTAGCTGATAAGCGCCCGTGGGCTGCTTACCAAGCGATAAGCTCCCTAGGGATGATTATCGACCCCGTGGATGGTGTCATAATTAGAAATAGAATTGCAGGAAACAAGCAGTTTGAATTTTTTGGCATTATTAGATCAATTTTAAATCATAATTTGTATACGGGTTTGGTGTAATAATCTTCAAAATATAAACGCGGGCAACACACTTACATATAATTTTGCCCGTGCCAAGAGTCATTGTGCTGGTTGTCCTTAGAAATCTGCCCTCGGGCAAGCCCTCGGGACAGTTTTCATTGCAACGAGCACTCGACCCTTGGCGTGTGCAAAATTATCGGTAAGTATGTCTCGCCCTTGTTATATTACTATTGATAATACAAATTGACAGTCAAGGTTAGACTTCTAAAGGTGTTACTGTATTTATAATGTGATCAATAATTAAATATTATTTCTTAAGTAACTATTAAATCACAAATAATATCGTTTCTTGAACAAAAACACTGTAATTTGCAGAGAACCTCATTTAATTTTTTCCCCAAATAAATTCACCACTAAACTGCGAAAAGTAATCATTCAAAGAGATAGTATTTTGGTTGATAAAAAAAACTAAACAGTATTATTATCATTTATTTCATTTAAAAAGCAACACAATTTTAAACAGTTTAGTATACATTCAGAACGAAGAGCAATTCTCGTACACTGCGCCAATAAATTAGGAGAACACAAAAAACTAAATGCAAACTCCATTTTTAAAAGCTGCAAGAAGCGAAGCTCAGTAAATTTGATAGATTATAATTTATTTTAACAAAAAGTAATTAAATTTAATTACTTCTATCCTATAAACCCAATGAACAAGAAACATGGTAAAACTGTAAAGCCAGGATTAGAAACTCTATAATAATCTTCAAAATTTTAAACATTAAATAAACTCTATTAGCACGTATGACTTCCACGAGCTTGGATGAAGAGTCTGGCACCTTCTGAACATACTTTGAATCAATCTCCGTATATCTTCTTGAGGTATGTTAGTCAATCCTTCAAGAACCAACATGAGCTGTTGAAGACTTTCTGGAGCTAAAGGTCGGTTACTGATCTTCTTATCCAACGTGCTCGATTGGATTTTATCGGAGCAAACCAGTCGTGCACCAACATAAACCGTCTCTGTAACGACATTTAAAGACACCAATAACAGTTTAAACATTGTGTAATAGCTTTGCAGTCTAATCCGCGGTTGTCCAAATTAAATCAATACGCGATGTGCAGCTAAGTATTTAAAGTAATAAACTGTGTTATGTGCATCGCGGAGTGACAAATTACTTCCCCGATTTCAGGAAGAGGCAGGCAATTGAAAGCGAGGATTCTACCAAAGCTTCAGCATCTCTACACTGCAGGGGGATCGGGAACGTCAAATTACGCACTTGTACAACCCTTCTGGATACAACAAAGACCAAATGCAAGGACAGGCGGAATTATGCCATTCACTAGACGCAGAAGATTCGGGGCCAAAGCAGGCAGCTGCTAGAACCCTTTTAGATAAAAAAAGAGGTAGGACAAGAACCACACTACAATTCAAGTGACCACGTGGCCGAAGAGACGTAACTAAGCAGGAAGAGCGCAACAAAACCGAATTTTGATGCCATTGATTACAAGACCGAGCACAATAGTTTATTGGAATGTCGAGGTGATAAGGATCTATTCGGTCGCTGGTTGGCCATGGAGACGAGCAAACGCCATCATCCATTTATCCATTCAAAATTCACTTCGACTCATTTATTAACTAGCTTAGTTGCGTACTATTCGGCCATTATCACTTCACCACTGGTGCTTCCAAGTTATCTGGCTTGGGCACTGGTAACCCATGCGCTGACATATAGCAGTTTCGCGTAACAGGTAACGTTTAAAGTGTTCTAATCGCAAACTCTATATGTATAATTGTAATACTTATATGTTGATTAAATTGCTTTTGTAATCAAAGTATATGTGGTTTTCCATAACGTGTATAATTTGGTAATACTAAGAGCATAACAGCCAACCTTCTGCATTGCTATACAACACCTCTAAAGCATTCAGGTCAGTCCACGAGCATTTGGTGTTCTTCCAGCAACCTTCTTGTTTACTGCATGTGGCCTTTTACTTTAAGATTACTGGAATATCAGATTTGAAGATTTATCTCAGCTTACCAAAAGCACCCCAAGATAAACTTAATCTTCTCGAGATCTCGTATATTTTATTATCTCTGCCTAGCTAATGTCGAGTCTTAGATATTTGTATGAGTGAACTTGTTTTATGACTGCTCCATCTACACAGATATTATCACCCATGACAACATCGTCAATACCGAAAGATAATGAGGATGATGATGACAAGACTTGTTATAAGTTGTATTTTGATTATATTGATTTTTAATTCTACTTGGCGTGATGCTATATTTAACTGTTGAAGAATTTGTCTCTTCTTGTGCATGCGAACTGATATTAATACAATACCATCGGCGCATCTTAGAAGACTCAGCTTTTCGCCGTCTGTATTTATACATATTTGAATATATGAACATATATTCCAGCAGCGTTGAAAATAATTTTCATCTCACACATGTTTGATTTTCTCATAGATATTTTTTACTATGGCCGCATATTTTATATTATATTCTACATTCAGCAAGGGCTTCCAAAATTTTGTGCTAATTTATAGTATCGAAGGAAGTTAAGCGAAGAAATGGAAAAGAGAGAAAAAGAAATGGGATAGTGAGAAAAAACAACTGATTAGAAGAATAGACCTACTAGACAACAAATACGAAGCAATGGAAAAAGATAAACGTAATTACAACCTAGTAATCAAAGGAGTGAAATTTGAGAATGAACTAAAAGAACAAGCAACAAAACAGTTTCTAAGCGACAAGCTGGGGGTGGAAGTGGAAGTAAAGTCGGTGACTATATTGCAGGACAAAAATGGCTACAACACTAACATCATAGAGATGAAAGACTGTTAAACCATTTTGCCGTCGGCAGTAATTTGAATTACATTTCACGCCTTTAGGGCAGTTTAGTTATATCGCCTACACCCTTGGAGACTTGGTTCTTCCGGATTTTCTTTTGGTGTTCGGTGTTGGAGTCATTTTCGAGCTCGCACGTTGCGGTTTAATAGTCGACTTGGTTCCGGCATCGGCATCGATTGAGAGTTTCGGTGGACTAAGTTTTCCTAACTGCTACTGATCATGACTACTTTTGACAGTTTCTGTCACAACCATTTCCCCTTTTTGGTTATTCATCCTCTTCCCTTGGGTATTCATACCAGTTGTGGGATCCACACAATGCGCCGATCTCGTGACGCGCAACGTGCCCTCTTCAGGTAACCCTCGGGTGGGATGTTGGACCTCCATTTTTATACCCCCACCTCCCTGTGTTCTATTGGAACGGTTGGTCGGAATGTCCACATATGTAAAACCTACTTGTACCCGATTTTGACACAAATTTACGTATTTTCTACTGGCGTATCCAGGCTTTCTTCTTCCTCTTCTCTCTTCCCACCTTTGCACCCTATCTGGTGGCCAGTGTGCGTAATCCCTTTGGGGGTGCTCTCTATCGTTCCGTATGTTTTTTTTGTTTTTCGTTGTTGCGTTTTCGTTTGAGTTCTCGTTACGTTGTAGCAAAATGCCTCGTTGTTTTGTAAGAGACTTCAGGGAACTCTCTTTCAAGTAAGGGGAGTGTTAAGCCATTTTGCCGTCGGCAGTAATTTGAATTACATTTCACGCCTTTAGGGCAGTTTAGTTATATCGAAAACCTATTTTTAACTTTTAGTCACAAACGCAAGCTCATTCCGTGCTCATTCGTTTACGAGTACCCTGTATGTAGACGCGCTTGGATCTTTTGGAACACCCTTTTGAACCCGTGTGACTGCGAGGCCTCGCGCTCTCTTTGTCACCGGAACGTATTTGTTTTATTAGGCGCATCGCCATTGGCTGTCGAAAGTCACGTGGTAACGCCGTTTTGGTTCACGCCACTTCCGGCGTCGTAACGCTGCTTCGGGGGAGTTGATCGCAGGCCGTCGATCGAAGAGGTCTCTGAGTGTGTGTTGGCCCGGTGTTCCCGCCATGGCGGGGACGCCAGCCTGTTTTTCCCGTCTCGTGCTGTTTCAGCTAATGTTGTGTAAATTGCCGTTGTTTGTTAGTACCGTTGCTGTGAAAGCCTTCCTATTTCCCGTGCTGTTTCAGCGAATATGCCATAAACTGTTTCGCCTTTAAGAGGTCGCGTGTGATTGTGCGAGTGGCAAGTCTTTACGTCAAAGCGTGGGTGTGTGATGGGCTTCACGGGGCCAGTTCTGCGTTTGTGAGAAAGGGGGCTTTTCCTTTTCAACTCGCTGTTTTCGAGGATCTTTCTAGGCAGGACGAAGTAGGCCTCTTTGCCGCCGTAATTGTGCTCTCAGGAGAGCGTCCTAATGCCGCCATCTTGGCGGATTCCAGCCCGTTTACCGCAGATGCCGTGTTTCGGCGATTTAGCTGCCACAGACTGTCGCCTTCTGCCAGCTGATTGCACGTAACTCTTATGGACCGTCTACGGACTAAGGTATTTGTAATTACAACCATTTAAACATGTTAACTGTCGCTTGTGCGAGCGGTGTTGCTTTTGTGCTCAACTTTGTGTGGGCGGATGAATGCCCTTTGCTTGCTTGTCGCGGCTTTTAGTGCCGGCTTGAGGCCACCATGCTTCAAGACGCTACTTTGGTAGCCTGCTAGTAATTTTATGTGCGCGAGTTTCGCGTTTCATCGCCTAAATAGCTAAAGAACTCTGCGCCTATGTTTTGGTGTTACGTTTGTGCGAACTTTTAATTCAGTAATTTTATGTGCGCGCGCTTCGCTATATTGTACCGAATAATACATAAATGGAATCAACGCCTAGCCGTGCGGAGCCTGGCACACCCTAATCTGTTCGGGCCCTTTGTTTATCTTTGCGAGGGCTTTGTGCTTTTCTTATCAGGTGTTAACCGAAGCCAACGACTGCGTGGGCGACGTAGCAGGGGCTGGCACCTATTCCAAATTCGCATACTTTAGTGAGGCTATGTTAGCCCTTCTTCCTGGTCAAATATTGCAGTCACGCTGCCCCGCTGCCTAACGAGTTAGGCCTTCAATTAATTCGTCGCGCATTTGTGCGGCGTCGTGCTTTGCTGCTAGCTACACTGCTCCCGTTGCCTTTGCAGGTCGGCGTCTGTTATCGCGAACTAACGCGCCCTTTTCCAGAGTGCGTATTTCCAAACTGTACTCTAATATGTAAAATGTCGAGCCCACTGCGGCCGGCCACCCATAGTGTGTTGTTTATTAGCATAGCGCGTCCATCAGCTGGTGCTTAGCGTAAGAAATAACATAAGCTTGGCGGCACGATTTGCTGCCCAGATGTAGTTATCGACCAATAGACACATAACTAATTAAGGGACGTATTATTCCTATTCGACCTGTGCATGCTTTGTTTCAGATAGCGCTTCTACAGTGTAAATATTGGTGTACGGCGAGACGTGAAAGATCAGAGCATGCAGGTAGGTCCGGTGGTTGCGCAGTCGCGGCCCAAAGAGTCCCAATATTACCATTCCAGTATTTGCGATCACGAAATTGTTATTTGAGCTTGCAGCTCATGAGAATTCTTATCGACGGAGTATCTTGAATACTTCGCTCCCGTTTAACCGCCCAAGCCCGGTTATTCGGGTTAAGACAGGCTTGGTGGCGCCCTCTTTATTTTACCGTTACTTACCGACCCTCTGGCCGTTGCCCTTAGGTAATCTCGTTAAGGACCCGCCCAGCTCCACTGATGCCTTAGCCGGCTTATCTTGTTGCGGCATGGGTAGCGGCCTAGGAAAACTTTCGTCCCGATTTTGTCCATTATGGCACGCGCCGGCCGTTTTGTTCTTATATGAGCCGGTGCGGTGTCGTAAAGTCAGTTTAAGACCGTAACAAGACTGGAACAGCAAACAGGTGGTAATGAAAAATAAATACAAGCTAAAAGAAACTCAAACCTACATAGATAACGACATGACGATTAAAGAAAGAGGTGTGCAAGCTGAAATCAGAAAAATCGCTAAAGAACAAATAAGCAAAGGCGGAAAGTAAGAATCGGATATAGAAAGATCATCATTGAGGGAGTGGAATACGTATGGGACGACGAAGAAAAAGGAGTCGTTAAAAAATAAAAAAACTAACAACACCGGGGGGGGGGGGGTGGATCAACATGAAGACGACTACAGCAAAGGACAAGGTAAGAGATAAAGGTCTTAAGAAACGGAAGCAAGAAGCAAGAAAAAGCAATGAAAATGGTGACTCGCTCTTATATAAAGTAAATAACAACATAAAAAATCCTGGAAATACGAATAGCATGGCTAACTTCGAAACATGGCGAATCGGGACGTGGAATGTCCGAAGATTACACGGTAAAGAGGAAGAGATAGCCGAGGAACTAGAAAAATCAAACTTAAAACTAATAGGGCTCACAGAAACAAAAAGAAAAGGAACTGGTAGTCAAATAATAAAAAAAGGCACACTTCTAATATATGGAGGAGTTAAAGAGTCGACAAGAGCACAAGCAGGAGTCGCGTGTGTTATTAGAAAAGACACTGTAGAAAAAGTAAGAGACTGGGAACTCATTAACGAGAGGCTTTTAAAAATTACATTACAGCTACACCAAAGCACAATAATTACAGTAATAACAGCTTACGGACCAAGTGAAAACGATTTGACAGCTGAAAATGACAAATTCTGGAACAAATTACAAGGTGTAATAGATACGTGCAAAGGATACCTAGTGTTGGTGGGAGACTTCAACTCAAGAGTTGGAAATGAAAGCAGCAAGTGGAAAGATGTGTTGGGGCCGTATGGAGAAAAAACTGTAAACAACAATGGTAAGCGATTACTGGAATTTTGTACAGATAATAGCCTTATAATTACTAATAGTTTTTACCAACACAAGAAAATACACAAGATAACCAGAAGCAGAAAGGAAAAGTCAATAGTAGACTATATCCTAGTGGAGAACAGAGACAAGAAAATTGTCAAGGATGTAAGAACAAAACGGGGACATGAAATTGGAAGTGACCACTTTCTCGTTGAAGCTACACTTGGTTTCCCCACAAAAACAACTAATACGGAAGCGCAAAAAGAAAGCACTGACAAAGTAACAATAAGAGCTTACAAACTGCGAAATGAACAGATCAGAGCAGAATATACAAAAATACTAGAAAGAAAATTTATGAACCCAAAGTATAAAGCGGAGTGCAGCGACATTGAAGAAAAATGGAAGAGATTCAAAGACGTACTGAGGAGCACGGCAGCAAAGGTCTGTGGTACAAATAGAACGAGGAAAAATAAAAAACATACAGCAAGGTGGAATGAACACATCAAGAAAGAGATCAAGGAAAAGAAAAACTTATGGAAAAAATATTTAAACAAAAGAAGTCTAGAGACCTATGAAGCATATAAAATACAAAGAATAAAAACCAAAGGCCTGGTTATCGAAGCAAAGAAGAAATCATGGGAGGAACTTGGAAAACAGCTAGAGGAGAACAGTAGGAACAATCAGAAACTGTTTTATAAGGTACTGAAATCTTTTAGAAGTAAAAAAGAAGTAAGACTAAAACAAGTTAAAACCAAGGAAGAAAACATCATACACGAAGAAAAAGAAGTTCTAAACAGGTGGCAACAATATTTCCAGGAATTATTAACACAAGGTAACACATAGCAAAGCACCAGACAGACTAATAGCCGAAGTATGGAACAAATAAACACTAGAATAGTCACTGCCGCCGTAAATAAAATAAATTAGAGGAAATAACGGAAATGGTGGCTAAAATCAAACTTGGGAAGGCAGCAGGATGTGACGAACTGACACCGGAAATGGTCAAATTTATGGGAAACAGTGGAATAAAAGAGTTACACAAGATATGCAACTTAGCATGGCAACTAAAGAAGATTCCAAACGATTGGAGCACGGCAATCATAGTTCCAATACATAAAAAAGGAGACACAAAAGAGTGCGTAAATTACGGAGGGATTTCCTTACTGTGCGTGGCAGCTAAAGTGTACGAAGGCATCCTAGAAAAGAAACTAAGATCAGACATAGAAAAACAAATACAGGACGCTCAAAGTGGATTTCGTGCGGAACATAGTGTACAAGACCATATATTCACCCTACAACAGTTGGCAGAAAAATTGTTGAGTAAGAACAGAAAAGCATACCTCTGTTTCATAGACTTGAAACAAGCATTTGACAGTATTAAAAGAAACACCATATGGAACAGCCTAACAAAGAAAAACGTTGAACCGGACTTAGTGGACACCGTAAAAAGCACTTATGATCTAACGTTAAACAGGGTGAGAACTGGTATCATGCTATCAGACTCGTTCATATCAACACAAGAAGTAAGGCAGGGGGGAGTGTTGAGCTCGCTTTTGTTTATTTGCGTCATGGACGATATAATAAAAGAATGTAAACAAAAAATGAAAACCCTCAATGTAGGTTACAAAAATCTACAACCTGTCAAACTAGAAGTGTGCGCGTTTGCTGATGACGTAGTCTTATATGCGAACACGGAGAAGAGACTACAAGAAAACCTGGATGTGTGGAATGAAGTGTTAGAGAGGTATAGCCTGGAACTCAACACGGACAAAACCAAAGTAGCAGTAATATCAAACGAAAACACCAAAATCAGCATAAAGATAAACAACAAGAGTATTGAGCAAGTACAACAGTTCAAATATTTAGGCAGTACCATACACACACGAGGTACATTGGAAGAGGAACTAAACAATAGATTAAGTACAGCAAACAGAGTTTTCCAAGCCATATCAAAAAGTTTCCTAAACCAAAGGGCGATATCCACCCACACAAAGTTAACCGTATACAAAACCATCTACCAACCAATCTTACTGTACGGCGCTGAAAGCTGGGTATTGACAAAATCGGAAAAATTACGATTACAAGCAGCAGAAATGAAATTTCTAAGGAAAATTAAAGGGATCAAAAGAACAGACAGAATTAGAAATGAAGTAATCCGGCGAGAGTTAAACGTAAAACCGCTAAATGACGAAGTTGAAAAACACAAGTTACGATGGCTCGGACACTTAATTCGAATGGACAGTGAAAGACAAGTTAAGAAACTATGGCAAGTCAAACCAACTGGCAAAAACAGAAGAGGAAGAGCCAGACGAACTTGGAACAGTAGCATCCTAGAAATACAACAAGAAAGAGGACTAACTTGGGAAGAGGCAACGCGGATGGCAATGGATAGGAAGACCTGGAGAAAATGGATCAGTAATAAGTAACAAGCAAGAGTACAAACCCTCAACACCCAAGGGTACAAGAGGACCGGACTATGTATGTATGTATGTTATAGTATCGAAATCCTTCTTGTAGTCTATGAAGATAGCAGCAATAAAATTGTTGAGACTACAAACCCATTGTCTTGCCTTGCAGTGACATATTAATGCGTGAAATTACATATTTTCTTAGCTTTGAAAAGAACTGCTTATTAGTCAAATACTACAAAACTATCAAAAAGCGTTTATATGAGAAATAAACAGTGGAAAATGTAAAAGACAAATCAGAGGTTCATCATATGTTTATGCACGCATAGAAAATTGCCTATAAATCCGGAATTATTAACACAATCTGTGAAAACTCTTAAATAATCCTTAAAATTGACCAAATGTATCTGTAATCAGTATTAACGCCGTTAATTTTTTCAAAATAGTTTTTATAATTTATGCATTTTTATAATATGGTTTACAATTCATAGTAATTTGTTAGACGGTTCTCCATAGCTCAGTGGTTACGCATTCTGGCTACTGATCTAAGGGTCGAGAGTTCGATCCCCGATCCCGGTGAGATTTTACAAAAGATTTAAATACGGATGAAACCTCTGCAGAATGCCATCATTCAGAAGTGATGTAAAGCCGTGGGTCCCATGCTACTACGATGTGTAGCATGTAAAAGGTTTGCGTCAAGTTCGTTCCCCACATTTCGTTCCCGGGATATTTCGTCTCCCCACATCTCGTACCCGGAAACTTCGTTCCCGAGCGAGCTCAATTGCCAACGAGTGCAGAGATCGGAATGCAGTTAGAAAAATTAAAGATATTTTAATTTATTTATTTATTATAATAAACTTGTAAAAACTATATACAGTATGATCTCGGCTTGAGTTTACAAGAGGGAATTCAATTTAATTTTTAGTTTTACATAAAAATGTCATAGGAATTATTATTCCTGCTTGGTTTGTAGAGAATTTTAAGAACATTTTCAAAAACAAGTCGGCCTTGGCAGTTAAGCAAAAACTATTTTCTTTTCAGGGAAACTACCCTTTTTGTTCATGATACGGCAAAATATGAGAAATTATGACAATATACAAAATATCAGGAAGACGCTTAGATTAAACCGTCATTTTTAATAAATACAATTTATTTTGTTCATATAAGGTTATTATAATAAATAAATTAATTAAAATATATCTCATTTTTTAACTGTATTCCGATCGTTGCACTCGTTTTTCAACACCCTGTAATCTAGGGGACAAATTGAGCTCGCTCGGGAACGAAGTTTTCGGGTACGAGATGTGGGGAGACGAAATATCCCGGGAACGAAATGTGGGGTACGAAATGTGGGGAACGAAATGTGGGGAACGAACTTTCCGTATCCCGGGGTTGGAACTCCTTGGTCTCGGCAAAATTCTAAGTAGGACTAAGGTACCTGATACTCTGCATGCCTAGACCTTGTCCACGGGGTTGGCAAAAAGGGCCTATGAAGGCCTACTTGCTTGACATGAATCTCCCCACACATACTACTACGGCTACTACTATAGTAACTTGTTACAAAAATATATGTTTAAATCTTTTTTGAACTTCAGCAAAACATAATAACTGTATATTTAATTTTAAGTTAGTTTGTAAAGTGAAGGAGTACCTGAACAGTAAAAACTGAAATAATAATTAATTACGTTTGGTCTACTTAATACATTTTATATTGTAACTAAAAACTTTTTTATAAAAAACATAGTTACCACAAAAACACTAAATTATCACTAGTTTTACATGTGCTCGAGGCTAAGATTGATTTTGTATTATGCTGAAGTATAGACACTATTGAATTGAATATTTTGACAAAAATTCTAATAATAGTGACTAGTATCAATACATTATTCGTTAAAATATTATCGACATGGCATTTAACACTTCTTTAATGTTCCCCACAATTTTATTGCATTGTATTCTTTAGAGAAATATTTGTTAACCTATGTAAATAATAAAATATTCTCATGGCACTTTAATAAAGCATCTTTATTGCTTCTGTATACTTGTAATGTGACTTACGAAAGTGTAAGAGTGTCTGATCCATTATGTTCAGCCAAGTCGTCTATAGATTTTGTGTGTTAAAGGTCATTAGGCCACACACGAAAAAATTATTATTTATAGACTACCAAAAGGTCGTGGCCAGGAGGAAGGTGCCGTTTTATTTCAAATTTATTGAGCCCAGCCGGTAATTAATCTAAATTTCAACTGTTACGTTAGTTCCCGAGCGGCACCGTTTGATTAGTATTGATTGATCTAACCATACTTGAGCAAATTTAATAGCGAAAAGTGATATGCCTGTAGATGTGATAATTACTGCAGGCATGAAAACAAATAATTCTAATATGCATGCCTAGTTGTTACTGCCGATCTGTATAACGCCACTTTTTGCAGCGGTAGAAAGTAAAATGAATACATTAGTTCATACCAGGCGTTAGTATTTATTTCCTATTTTCCTTATGTAACTCGAATTTAATAAATTCTCCTCATATGTAATAAACTTATAATTCATTGCTTTCCAATATGAATTGAACGTCGTTAATCGAAGATGAGCTGCAATAAGTAATAACTATGATAGATAATAGCGTTTCCGTTAGATTATCACGTTTGCTTGAATAGGCACAGACATTGAAAGACGTCTTACTGTATAAGTGTTAGACATGTATCATTCTGCTATTATTACATGAGTGTTATTATGTAATTATAGTTTGATATAATTAAGTAAATGACATTTATAAATTTTAAAACATTCGTATGGAGAAAAAATTAATGTCACATAGAAAATTTGAAATTATCTGAAATTTCAAACAAAATGCATGATTTTAATTATTTTTTTTTAAGAATAAGTAAAATCAAAAGTCGTAACATGTTTATTGAAGGTTTCAAATTACAAATAAATCACAAAACGTTTCGCAAATTTAGTTTGCTTCTTCAGTTATGAATAATTAAAATATCTTCAGCATTGTAGATTACATTTCTGAAATGAGCAAAAAACAAAATGGATTAGCAAAACACAATCACTTCCACAAAAACCTGTATACTTACATAAATTAAAATTGTTGGGTAGTACGAGTTGTTGAATTTGTTGAAGGTATTATTATATGTTGTAAAATTATTGTAAAAAACAATACCACTTTAAAACTTAAAAACATGGTTTTAAAACTTTGTATACGAAAACACATATTACATTTTAAAAAATTAATTTAATTAACAAGAACATTCCAACATTCGTATGGAGAAAAAATTAATGTCAAATAGAAAATTTGAAATTATCTGAAATTTCAAACAAAATGCATGATTTTAATTATTTTTTTTAAGAATAAGTAAAATCAAAAGTCGTAACATGTTTATTGAAGGTTTGAATTTGTTTTAAACACCACTTATTTTAGATACAATAATAATATTTATTCTCAAACTTTTGGATGTGCAATGGGTTCACCCATTTCCTCTACAATTGCTAACCTTGTAATGGAAGATATTGAGACTACTATATTAAATAAAAATTCCAATTTCTCTCTTTATGTAAGATATGTGGATGACATCATAATGGCTACAGACACTCTAAACAAACAAATATTTTTTAACCTCTTTAATAATGTACACCCCAGACTTAAATTTACTATTGAAAACGAGAATTCAAATTGCTCTTTAAATTTTTTAGACCTAACTTTATTCAGACAAAAAAGTGGATTAATCTTAACAAATTGGTACCGTAAAAGCATTAAAACAAATAGATATTTAAATTATAACTCTAACACAACCATCAAACACAAAATTAGTGTCATAAACAGTTTAGTTGACAGAGCAATTCATTTATCTTCAAAATCTTTTCATAAAAAAAACTTAGAACTTATTACACAAATTTTAATTAGTAATGATTATCCTATTGAATTTATTAAAAAGCACATTAATAATCGAATTAAAAAAATTAATAACCAAAACACGCTTAATCAATCTATAGCCCTACAACCTAACTGCTTAGGCAAAGATTTTAATATTTCAAATAATTTACCACAAAATAAATATGTATCTATCCAATACGTTCCTAAACTTGCTGAAAAAATTGAAACTGAACTTAAAAAATATAACATCAAAACTGCTTTCAACAACAAAAACAACTTTGGAAATTTATTTTTTACTAATTTAAAAGATAAAACTACTATTAACATGGAATCTCAAGTCGTTTACCAACTTAATTGTAACAATTGCCCCTCAACTTATATTGGTCAAACAAAACAATTATTACAAAATAGAATAAAGCAACATAAATACTCTGTCAAAATTAATAAAATTTCACCTTCTTCCAATAAAACAGCCCTTACTGATCATTCAACCATACTTTTTCATACTTTCAATTTCAATACACCCACTATCTTGCATAAAGAAAGCAATTTAAAAAAACGCCTTTGCTTGGAGATGATAGAAATTCAAAAAAGCCCTACCACCATTAATTACAAAACTGACATTGACAATTTAAGCTCCATTTACCACAACTTATTCAAATAATTTCTGTCGTGTGCCGCTTTTCTCAAATTAATTTTCAACTATCTGTTTCCTTACTTTTTAGTCTTGCTAATTTTAATTATCAAATTTAACAATTTATGAACTTTATTACTACCCTGTATATTTTCAGTAACATAATTTATATTTGCAAACCAACTGCGCAGCGTGATAACCTTTAGAAAATAACCTTGCTTGCTGTTATCCAAATTTACAACTATTTGTAGCATTCTCGCACTGACATACTAAGCGAAATGAATAAATAATTCCTTTTTAATAATATTAACCCCTACAAGGGATTACTGACAACCCTTTTGTGCTACCGTTCTTGTTAATTAAATTAATTTTTTTAAATTGAATATGTGTTTTCGTATACAAAGTTTTAAAACCATGTTTTTAAGTTTTAAAGTGGTATTGTTTTTTACAATAATTTTACAACATATAATAATACCTTCAACAAATTCAACAACTCGTACTACCCAACAATTTTAATTTATGTAAGTATACAGGTTTTTGTGGAAGTGATTGTGTTTTGCTAATCCATTTTGTTTTTTGCTCATTTCAGAAATGTAATCTACAATTGTCAAGATATTTTAATTATTCATAACTGAAGAAGCAAACTAAATTTGCGAAACGTTTTGTGATTTATTGGTAATTTGAAACCTTCAATAAACATGTTACGACTTTTGATTTTACTTATTCTTAAAAAAAATAATTAAAATCATGCATTTTGTTTGAAATTTCAGATAATTTCAAATTTTCTATTTGACATTAATTTTTTTCTCCATACGAATGTAATTATAGAATATATATACTTCAAAGTTTAATCCAAACAATAATAATATGATAAAACATTATAGTAAACTATATATTATTACATTTTAATCATATATTACTCAAATTAACATCTACAAACTGTGCTAAGATTTGAAGAAAACGTTAGCATCAGTTACAGGCCAATACATTTTACCGGCAAGTCTCTAATTTTACAAGTAAATGTAAGAATAAAATACAAGAAAATAGTAATGATTTATTCCACTAGTAATATTTGTAGTTTTTAAGTTTACATATTAAGTTTATATTAATATTTTGCGTTGAAAGGGTGGCAATGAGCAACCTACCAACGACCACTCTTGTTCTATTCTCAGCGGTGGCTACACGCTTCGACACAGTCAGCATCTATATCGAAAATAAAGTCCGTTTTAGCATTTGTTATCATTTTATTTGTGTGGTTCTAGACAAGAGCCAAGAACTACCAGCCTGTGGAAGCAAATTCTCAAAAAAGGGCGATAATATTCAGTAGCTTACGATTTCTCATTAAAAGCTATTCAGACACGATATTTGTGGAAAAGTCATGTGTGTAATAATTTTGGCTTATTATTAATATTAGAACTGTTTGATTATCATATATATGAAGCTGCGTGTGTATATGTGCAAGTTGTATCGGCACCTAGTGGCTTTGCTTCGACCCCTATCAGGCTTGCTTCTTTCAACTCCATTTACCAGCAATGGTAGAAACTTTACTAATACAGGATGTTGTGCAACTTTTCAAAGTCAACGGCGCATTGCTATGCTGCTGATGGTGCTGATGATGGTGTTCCATTTTAGCACTACTATTTGTTAATTTTTAGCGCCAGCGTGGTTTGGTGGTTAGAGCATTGAACTGCAGCGCGGAAGTCTGGAGTTCAAATCCCAGATCGATGCCTGGCGGGCGGCCTACCCAGTCGCTTTAAATAATTGGGAACCTGCGTTCGAAAGAATAAGGGGTAATAATGCGGTTGTCTAATACGTGATGCTCACCACAATGCCACGTGTCATGAATATGACACGCGACAGCCGGGTGTGAGAGCGAGGACACGGAAGCTCTGACTTTCCGCCTTGCAGGCCAAGCTCCTTCATGGGGTGTTAGCGCCTCACCACTATTTGTTCATTTTAGTACACGTCCAAATAACCAATAATTTAATTTAATTTAATTTGCACTCAGCCAACAGCAGTTAGGCCAATTACAGGCGTCGCTGTGCTGTTATGAGGACTTCCAACCCCACTAACGACTGCCATGATGTTGTATGACCGCCGGGACCAACTTTTTTCAGTGATAGCCGTACCACTAGGCGCCGAGAAATGCAGCCGTGGAACTCCCATCCAAGTTCTGACCAGAGACAGCGTTGCTTAACTCTGCTGAGCGAACGTGGACGCTTGTTCAAGCTACATCACTCGGGACCCCCTGGGCGTACTAAAGAATTAGTGCAGATTGGGGACTGGAAAAGGACCTACAAAGTAGATGATCCACGTAGCCTACAAGAAAGACTTAAAGTTTTAGATAAAAAGAAGTTTAGAGTTATTAAATGAAGAAAGCCTGGGGGTTTATCTTATTACAGGTATGCTAAGTTAGTGACTGAATAGAGCATAAACGTTCTTTCCAATACAAATTCTTTATATTGAGTCTGGAAAATAATCGGCCAGTATAGATCTGACGACTTTCTACATTTATTTTAAAATTTAAGGAAATATGTAAATCGCCTGGGACTATCCATACTCAAAAAACTATTAAAAGCCAAATTTAATTAGAAATCTAAATTACTTGATTTTAAAATCAAGATAAATCAATAATTACCTAATACCTAGTAGTTAACTGATCTGATGTCAAAAGAACAAGTTTATTTATATCATGAAATAGTTATTAACGTCATTAAGCCGACACAGACACGATTGAATTTTATAATCCGAGCCGATAGCCGAGGTTTATCATTATTAGTCCGTTATTTGTGTATCCGCCATGTGTCGTTCAAGATTTTTCGTAATACAAATTTATACATTTTAAGAAAAATGTATTAAACGAAATTTAAAAATCAGGTGATCGTTATATTCCTTAACAGCCACCGGCCGTTATGAATGACTACGATTTTTAATGATTGGTCCTTAACGGCCTGCGGCCGTTATGATCATTAATGGCCGATGCCGTTTGAATTACTTTTCGTATGTTTGTTTAGTTCAGTTAAAATACAATAACGGTATAGTATTACGAACAAATATTAACATGCGGATATTTCGGGAGATAATCTATTTCTGCTATCAAAGCAACTAAAAATCAATGCATTGAAAATTAATATACTAAAACTTATCTTCTATGGTACTTCATATTGTAGTGGTTTACTGCCCACGGCAATTCTGATTGTCTAATTAACACGAAAATGAATAATTTCAAAATGAGCACAGAATTCAATATTTTATTTATTGCAAGATAGTCAGTATTTTACACTAATAAATGCACTTGATATGAGCAGCAGTAACTATAATTTGGGAAAGAAAAAATGGCATTAGGAAACACAGAATTCGAAAGGGTTAGTTCAGAGTTTCAGTAATAATTGGTGTTCGGAATGGCAAGCATAGCTTAATTTACGTAGCTGACAGACTTGAGTTTAGCTAAATCAATACAATAATGTAAATTTGAAATAATACAAAGATGATTTGTAAAGTACGGAAAGTACATGAGTGTTATGAGTATTAAAAGTTTATAAGCCAACAAACGGCAAAGTAACTGACGGGTAAAGGAGCAGTGTCAGCAAAGCAATTATTGCAAAGAGCAATGAAATAAGGCAACCTATCGAGAGGACACAGACAATTAGTGCAGTGCTAAATAAACTCATATGAATCAGTGCAATTAAACTAAGTGATTAATAGCAGAGCAAAGTTTAAAGTGACAATTCCCAAAAAAAAACAGTTTAGTATTTAAGCAAAAACAGTATATCAAAACTATAGTTCATAAATTAAAACATGATATCAAACCTCATTTCTTAGAAACAAATGTAAATCACAATCACTAGGTAACGAGAATGTCAATTGTTAATAATATCCTAACAAGCTTGAAAATTGTATGTTGTGTGCCAGTTGAGCTGCCCTGTTCAATGTAAAAATTTTGAATAAAAAGTTATTGGTGAGAGTCAAATAATGTCGTTCATATTCACCAGTGTACAGGTCATCTTTGTGGCTAATTTTCCAAGTAATAACAGCGTCCAGCGAAGGGGGATAGCCTGCAGCAAAAATTGCACAAGTGCGATCAACTTCGGAGCCCCTTTTCGATTGATTGGAGACATCGGCCAGCAAAAGTCGTGTGTACTACGTTTAGAGAAGACCTTCAGGAGTGCCTGGGTATAGAAATTGAAACCAACAAACCATTTTCAAGTGTGTGTGCCTTGGCGTCACTAGAAAATGTATCCAGCGTATGAAACATTCCGTTTAAGGTAAGATTCCACAAAAAAGCGAGGGTCTTTTCAAGATTGGACATTTCCCGAGGGGTTTAACGTGATTCCAGCTGCCCAGATCCATCCAGATTTAAATTATCGAGGTAGATTCTTTAAATTTGTGAATTGGAGATGATTTTGCAACATTACCGAAATAAAACAAAAGAAGATCAGAGCGTCGGTTTACGTCATCTGAAATAATACAAGGTTAGCCGGAAGCTACGTCACATAATTCGCAGTATTTACCGAATGTATTCTTGCCATTTTTGGTGTTTTTAAATTCAGATTACGCTGAGTTCTTGTAAATGCAGGTCATTTGTTATTGCAGTCAATTTTGAGATTAAAGAGCTGTCAGAACGAATTTGAGCGTTTGCCATACTACACTGGTTAATTTGTCATACACCAAAGCATTTGTAATACAAAGTACTTTGTTGAATCTAGCCCTCAGAGTAGGGTTCTTCTTATGCTACACACCGGAGTTTTGCCATAAATTATTGCAAATAGATAAAATACAAAGAGCAATAAACAGTTTATTGAGCTAATAACTATTACATAATTTTATTTAGCTCTGAGATTGGCACAGTAAACCAGTAAACTGAAGAAATAGAAGCTTTGATTAAAGAAAAGAATAGACTGTATCACAAATGGTTAGCAAATAAATCTAGTGAAAGAAGGGAGGAGTATAAGAAAAAGAATAGAGAGCTAAGAAACAGAATAATAGCAGAAAAAATCTAATCTGGGAAAATAAATGTCAACAAATTCAGAGCTCAATTGGGGGAGCTCAGTCGTCAGAAACTTGGAGATTTATTAGACAATTAAAGACCAACACAACTGCTAAATTGGATTTAATTAATATAAATGAATGGGAAGGCCATTATAAGGAATTGTTAACCGAAAATCGTCCACAGTTTCTGAAGAAAGAAACGCCGATTATAACCAAGAACCTGACGCACTTAAGAACAACTATTAATCAGGAAGATGTCAAACGTTGCTTATATCAGATGAAGAACGGACGATCACCGGGTCCAGGTAATATAGCAGTAGAACTTCTCAAGCACGGAGGAAACAGTTTAATAAGCCGCATAGCTTACCTTATGGATAAGTGCTGTGAACAGAAAATACTGCCAGTAGAGTGGAAGACATCGCATATAATATCGCTTTTTAAGAAAGGCAACAGACGTGACCCAAACTGTTACAGGGGATTAAGTGAGAACAGCAGCTTAAGTAGATTATTTGGAAAAATCCTTCAGGCCAAACTTAGAGATGATATGGTCAATAAAATAAGTGAAGATCAAAGCGGGTTTGTGCCGGGTAGATCTTGCATCGACAATCTGTTCTCATTGCAACAACTATTTGAAAAAATGATCGGACGAGGACTAGAAGTTCATTTGGCTTTTATTGACTTGGAAAAAGCTTACGACTCTATTCCAAGGTGTGAATTATGGAAAGCACTAGAACGAATGAATACAAACCCTCATATGATAGAGTTAATCCAAGAACTATATAAAGACAATAAATCTTATGTGAAATCCGGAAAACATCTATCTGACCCAATAAATACTACAAAAGGACTCAGACAAGGCTGTAGCCTGTCACCGCTATTATTTAACATATATCTTGAAGTGGCCCTAACAAACTGGAAACGACATTGCACTGGCATGGGGATCCCTATAAATGATAGTACACTAACAACGTTAAGCTTCGCGGACGACCAAGTACTCCTGGCCCAGGATGCTTATGATTTGGAGTTCATGATCAAAAGACTCTATACAGAATATGAGAAATGGGGTATGAAGGTCAGCCTAACAAAAACAGAATATTTAGTAGTCAATTCAGACACCAAATTTGAAGTACTTATTAGTGACGATGTTAGGGTGCAGCAGGTTGAGAAGTTCAAGTACTTAGGGGCTATTATTGATAAAAACGGACTAGGAACTGAAGAAATCAAGCACAGAATTCAACAAAGCAAAAAAGTCATAGGTTGCTTAAACGCAGTGTGGTGGAACAGACATATCTCTAACAAAACTAAACTCAGAATTGGATAAACTATGGTGGAGTCAGTGCTTTGCTACGGGTCGGAAGTCTGGTCTATTAGTGAACTAATGAAAAAAAGAATAAACGCAGTAGAGATGGATTATCTACGCAGAAGTGCTCGCTTATCTAGGCTTGACCGAATACCGAATGAACAGATTCGAAATCGTATGGCAGCAAATGAAACTACCCTGGACAGAATTGAAAGAAGATCCTTAGTCTGGTTTGGTCATCTATTAAGGATGCCAGATAGTAGATGGCCAAAGAAAATTTTTAAATGGTCTCCACCAGGAAGGAGAAAAAAGGGACGACCTAGGAAGTCTTGGAATGAGGGAGTACGACAGGCTATGAGAGACAGAAATTTAGATGAAGATCGAGTATGGGATCGAGAGGCATGGCGAAAGGGAGCTGTTTTATAATGCATTATACTTATGGTGTATTGTATGTTATATGTAACCCGAATATATATATATAGATTGGCACAAAATTCTTAATTGAAACTATTTAATATTTATAAGTTGTGGTGATTTTCCCTATTTATTATTTATATTTTTATCGGTTGCAGGATATTAATCCCTTGTTTACACACACAAAAGTAGGCTGGTAACTAAGTCATAACTGATCTGTAAGGTAATAGTCCATTGCCGTACATGGCAACCGATAAACTATTGAACAAACCACGGATGTTATGAATCATAACAGCTTTAGATGTTTTAAAACCGAACTCTGCGAGCTCGGATTTCAATACAACATCTGCCGCAGTGATGATACTCATAACATGCCTAGATATGTTAACAGCTATTATTAAAACCTTATATTAGTTAAGGGCATCATTACAATTTCGGTGCCGGAAAATTCACGGCCAACAATTCACCGTCAACAATTCACCGCCAACAGTTCACCGAAACACAATTCACCGCCACGACAATTCATCGCGGCAGCAGTTCACCGCTAGTATAATTCACCGCGACAAAAACTTAATTTATTTGTGAAGAATTTAAAAATTTAGAAACATACCAAAAATTTTGTTGAACTTGTTTCATTTAGTTATTATATTAAAACATTTTATTAAAAAACTGTAATAAAAACCAGCAAATAATACAATTTAGAACATGTTGATATAGGAATATTATCAAATTTATATAGAAATATATGGAGTAAACTAGAATAATTCACCGCTACAATCCTTTTCTGTTGGGTAATCTATTTTTGCGAGGGATCATAAAATTAAATAGGCTTTTAATAGCTGTACTTAATAAGTACTAACTATAGCATCACTGCTTATGACAATTACTGGAAGTTATTTTTACAAACTACTTAATCCATTTTCAAGGAATCGAGGACATTAAGTTTAATTTAAAAAAATAATTCGTTTTTGTTGCGGTGAATTATTGCGGCGGTTAATTTTTGTTGCGGTGAATTGTGGTGGCGGTGAATTGCATTCCGGTGAACTGCTGGCGGTGAATTTTCCTAGACCCTTACAATATATGTGACTTGATATTAGTTTGCTAAGTTGTGAAGGAAGGTTATTTGACTTCGTCCTGAAAACTAATGATCAAAATTTGATTGTGTTATGGCATTCGTTTTCATCAGTATACCCTACCTTGAATTAAAAATATAAAAGTTTTTATTACTTAAGCCATAGTCTCTGAGAATGCGTTGTTTCGTTCTAATGAAATGGCTAAAAACAATACGTCGAAACATTTTCAAATCATTAGACAATAAAGACAAAAAATACAAACAAGTTGCACACAAAATACACCAACCTCGCAGAACCTTGCGTTCTAGGCAAGAGTGGTAAAATGAACCATATTGGAACTTGGGTAAATTGTAAAAAATGTCTAAAATAAGATACCCAAAGAATAATTTTTAATTTAATTTTAAATATAATATTGAAAACTTTCCTGGGGTTCTCTCTTTTCCATATCAGCAGCTGGTGTCAAGAAGTATTGAACTCTTTTTTACTCTGGCCTGGTGCCGGCGTTTTGTAAAAGGTTTCCTCAATAAGGGTGTGAGCACACACGTCGATTTTTAAGAAATATTTAGATAATATTGACAAGGGTATATTTGCCAAATATTATAAAATAATATTTAGGCAATATTTCCAACAAATATATCCGTAATGTAAGCTAAGTGTCACATCTACTGTTAAGGAAATATTGTGTGCTGCTTGGCTGTTTGAATTTTTGAAAGTGATCTGACTTACGCTTAGAGGGACGTGAATTATAGAATTTGGAAATCTGATAAGAGTATGACCTTTGAAATAGAGAGCTGGAATGTAAGTGTATAGTTAATAATCTACTATGCCTTAATTTGAACTGATGCACGTTTATTCTAAAGTAATTCTGTTGTATAAATACTTAGAACATTTATTTTTAATAATTTGAAAATATACGGTACCCCCCACCTCAGAAAAGCGCCTTCGGTGCTTTCCAAGAATCCTTCGACACTCAGCATCACTCCGTTTCGCTAGTACAATGAAATGTTATGAACAAGTTATTTATCATAAAAATTGTCAATAAGCCCTTCGCTTCGCTTCACAGTTCAATGTTATGAATAAAGCTGATAATTATATGCACTCAAAAGTACGAAAATATGCGCATATATATGCATACATTTTGTTCAGTATATGCACCCAAAGTTATAATATATGCACATAATATGCTCTAATTTTTTTGAAAATAAGTAGGGGTATTCTAAATAATGTAAAATTTTCAATTATTTTGTATGAGTATATTTATTTCTCTAATTTTTATTCAAAGACGTCATTCATTTTAATGTTTGACTATATAAACATGGACTGCCAACACCAACTTCACGTTGTAAGCAACATAAAAATGAGATTTCCCCTAACCCCACAACAGACTGTTATTCACCCAACACTCTTGAAATGGATTTTTTCGTTCACTAGCATTGAAAGAGCTGCTTTGCCGTACAATTGATTAATTACAAAGTTACACTTTGCGGTAAAGTAGCACTTTGCCGTACGAATTTTACTTTGCCGTACAAATACCGCAAAGTGTACCTTTCTAATTTATGAATTTTACGGCAAATTCAGATGAGAGGATAAATTTATTATTCCGTTTTGTATGTTAGTGTACGAAAAAATATTATACGAAACTCGTATGAAAGTGGCTTTTCCATACTCGTCTCGAAATTCAACATCTCACTCGTACTGAAAAGCTCCACTTTCTATACTTGTAACGTAAATTACTATTGTGTTGGCGGATTCCTTATACACTGCTTCTATGGGAAGAATGGGGGTTGCTGGCAGTCTATGTTTATATAGTCAAAGATTTTAACAGGGACTTCCCCTTTCCTCTGCTCATTTCGATATGCACACTGCACTCCAATGGCAGAAAGTGAAAGTATATATCTCAGTTGTACATAAAAATTTTATTAATAAATTTAATAAAATAGTAAATTTTACAAAAAAAATTCAAAAAGTTCTTCATACATTACAAATTATTGCTAAATATAACCAAATATGCAAAATTAATCAAATATGCTCAAAAACGTATAAATATGCAAAATATGCAAAATGAAACTTGGCTTAAACGATTTGTTTTCACATAATTAGTATACATATGCAAAAAGTTTTGCCGGCATATCAATTATACAAAATATGCATTTGCCATATAATATCAGCTTTAGTTATGAATCAGTCTATTGTTACAAAAACTATTGATACGCGCTCTTCGGTGCTTTCCAAGAATACTTCGGCACCTTATCTTCGCGTTTATTATCACATTGAATGTGTTATTAATGAGTGTATTTAAGAAATCAGTTGAATGCAGTGAAAAGATGCTGTTCGTTATATCTTGTAAAAAATTAAAAACAAATAGCTATTTGTGCAACAAGTGCTAAAAGTGGACATTTATGCACGAGACATGAAAATTATGAAACGAAGCCGAAGGCTGAGCTTCATAACATGTCTCGTGCATAAACACTTTTAGCACGAGTTTGCACACAATCTTTTTCTACGGCCTTAAATTTACTGTTATTAATTCATAAATGTCGATTTACCAAAGGTTTGCATTTATGACAGTTATAATTTATGTCATAATAAAGAGATGGTTTGACGCGCAGGTGACTGTTTCTGCAGCCGGTAGCTGTCAAAGTTAGTTTCAAAGCTAATTATAAATGTGCACATTTTACTTTATTCATTACATAATGCTTTAATTATTTAAAAAAACCGTTATCTCTAACGAAAGAACTAACTAGAATAACTTTATAACCTCACTTTCAGTTCAAAATTCTAAATCAACACCAGCTGTTTACTTTTAGCACATGTGCTAAAAATAACAACTGATTTCACTTTTAACACGCTGATTTATAAAACGTCAGTTTTAGTGAATCAAGTTAGCGTTAGAAGGCCTACTTTTAGTAGTGGTCGTAGAAACAATTTATTTTAATGCTTAACCAAAACAAATTTATTAATTATTTCATTCCAATCAAATTTAACAAAAACAAAAAATCAATTCATGAAATTAACTTAAATACTAAAAATTGGCAAATCAAATCAATTCAACTTTGTATGTGTTGTGTGCGATTCTTAAGAAACCGTTTTGACAAAAAGGCTTTTGAACAAGTTTAATTATTTTTTTTTAAATTGTAATCATCAACATCATCAGTGAATTTGCCCTTTATATTTACATGTGATTATTATTATAGAAAATAACTACAACCGGACGTATACGAACATTGTAAGGGCTGGCAACTATTGTTTGGGTCATGGCACGTGGAGCACACCCATGGCACGTGGGAACTTAGAATAGGTTAACGGTCATTTTTGAATTGATGTCGGTATATCGAGACATTTTATTTATATGTCGGTTTAGCGGGGTTTTAGTGTTTACTTATTTATTTGAGAGTTAGGAAACTCGACAGGACAGATGCCCCAAAAAAAAATTCCTCAAAGTGACATAATATATGAAAAAAATTATGTTGTATGAAAATATCTTTGGATATTTGCCTTCGACCATACCTCAAAAGTTGATGTTGCCTTCATTTTCGGGCGACCGGAATCGTGAACAGATACGAACATACGTATATCGCACAGCACGTTTAGGCACCCCCCCCCCCCCCCCCCCAATACGAGGAAGGGATCTGGTGGGCAAGGGTTTGGTATAGTGGGTTTGTTAGTCGGTTGACACGAAATTTTAGAGATATTTGACTCAGTGGTTTTCGATATAAGAGAATTTCAATACTGCGTACACTTCGTGTCGAAGTACTAATAATACCCCAGAATGTAGCAAACGGCGACTGTACGTATTCAAGCAGTTAACCTCAAGAAGTTTGTGCGATATATGTTCTTTTCTACTGATGCATAATATAAACCTCATACAGACATTTTGCAATTTTTGAATTCGTTGCTGCAATTGCTGTTAAACATGGGGCGTAAACAACATCAGCGTGTCAGATAAGTAAGTACGAGGGCTTCTATTCTTAAAAGGGTGTGATTCGCATAAAGGAAGTTTAACTGACAATAAGCCCTTTGCAAATATTTATTCACATGCGATTCCAACCTTAAGTCAGCATCAATAATTAGTCCTAGATTCCTTACACTCTCCACAAAAGATATTTCATTTGTGATAGTTACAGTTTCTGCTACTGTAGCTCGATTGACTGTTTTCCCGAACAATATACCAACAGTTTTTGTTGGATGAAGTAGTACAAGTAAATTTTTTTAAATATTTTAGAAAAGTGCATAAATTGGTGTTAATTATATTTGCAGCATTTAAATTATTCTTGAAGCTTTGAAAGCTTAGCTGTAAACATAATAAATGTTACATCTCTTAGTTATGCTTTCTTCTGGAGGATTTTGAATGAAATTCGTTCATAAAACTAGTATTTCTTATTATTTTGATTATCTGAACGCTCCAGTATCTTCTTCTATCTTGTAACCAGTCATTAATAAATATCGTAAATGTGTTACTTCCTACTTCTATACTACAAAATTTATCAATATTTCTCTTCGCGCTTTTGTAGAAATACATTTTTAATGGCTTATTACATACGAGCTCAATATCATATGAGTTCGCCTTGCATTGTTTACATTTACATAATATAACTTCAATATAAACAACAGCAATACTAAATTTATTTCATTATGATAAAGACATATTATGAATAAAAATATAGCAGAGAAAATTCACAGATAAAAAACCAAATAGGACTAAACCTTTATGGGTGCAATGTAAAGGTTCGCCTATAA
Organism: Agriotes lineatus; assembly: GCA_940337035.1. Taxonomy (NCBI): domain Eukaryota; kingdom Metazoa; phylum Arthropoda; class Insecta; order Coleoptera; family Elateridae; genus Agriotes; species Agriotes lineatus. The sequence goes on from CALNHX010005023.1 coordinate 34,147, forward strand.
AATGGCATGTATGCGTTTTGGTGTAGTATCTACAAGGTTTTGGCAGTCTTGTGGTGTGTAGAAAGTCCCTAATTTCACTATTTTACTTTTCAGTTCCAATATGGTTTTCTTGTTCTGTTCCATAGTTTTTCGATAAGGGACAAATCAAGACAACTACAGGTTCAATGTAGTAGCCTCATATTATTCAAGACCACCAGTTTAGCAGCATGGCATGCTGAAACAAATATTCACTTATTCTCTTTAGCATAGAATTTCGGCTTAGACCGCGTAGTATTTGTATATGAACACCCAGCATTTTCTGGCTTAATGTGCCTTGCACCTTGTGAAGTCGAGCAAAAACCCGCGCGATGGCCATGCTCTCTGGTGGCTCGTGTTGTTTGAGTATCTTGAGAACGAGGATACTTAGGCAGATTTGGCCGTTTTGCTGTTTGTGCATCCATATTCACTAACGTTTCGCAAGACCTTCAAGCTTGCATCATCAGAGTGAAAGTCGCACTAAGAACCGAAGGTCGGTGTGGAGCTATTTATAGTCCTCTGTGCCAGGCGCGCGGAGTGGCGTAACGCTGGTTGGTCATCCGAGTGCAACGTAATCCGTGGGGCGTGGCCGTATGACGCACAGTGGTTGTAATGCTTTAGATCGTGTATCACAGGGGTCCACGTTTTACTGAGTTTAAAGCCATCTTCCCTGTTGATATTATTTGGATGTTTTTCTATTTCTATGGCTTCACGTATCACTCGCTCGACTTCACAAGGTGCAAGGCACATTAAGCCAGAAAATGCTGGGTGTTCATATACAAATACTACGCGGTCTAAGCCGAAATTCTATGCTAAAGAGAATAATTCGAGTAACCGCGAAAGCCTCAAACAGTAAATTACACAAATATTCACTACTACTTGACTGGGTTTCACCAATGGCAATGCTGGTTTAGAATTTCTATATATTTTTTAGCATTGAGAATGCCTTTTGTATATAAACCTTACAATACCTTCCCCAGACATGCTACCCTACACCATTACAGAATCAGGACGCTTTATCGCTGCAAATTACCTTTCCCCAATGCTATGTTGTCCAGTTTTTGTAATATTTAGCCCAAACTAGATGATTTTTCTTTTGTTTCTTTATTAGTAAAGGCTTTTCCTTAGCCTAAGTATAAAAAATGTGTCACAACTGTAAACTTAAATTGAAACATCGTCTAATTTAATTATCTTATAAAAATTAAAACCAATTGTTTTTAAAGTATTTAAGGCTGCAAAATTCGTTTTGTGCGACCGTTGCTATTCCAAGGCCGTCGTTATTAGTAACGACCGCGAAAACGAATTTCGCGGCCGCAAACTTATTTTCACAGTAGCACAAAAAGTTGATCATGTGTTTTTGATTACAATATGCACCACGTTCGCGAAATTGTTGGTTTCTTCAGAATAAACTGGCGGACTCGACTTTGTCTCATACGCCAAACAGTCATTTCGCGGTCTACGAGTAGGTATACAAATAATTATTATAATATTGTCTTCCTGCAGCTTCGTTTCACAAAACAGCTAAAGCACTGCAATTTGCATGACAACTTGTTTTTTACTAAATGGTTTTGAAGCAACAGATGTAGTTGATTTATACAATTTTACAATATCTCTTACCATATACCTAACAAGATAAACCTAAATCTTTTGCAATACAAACTCAGATTTTCCTGATATTGATAAATTAAAAATGGCTTTTCGCAGATCGTCTGATAAAGCTATACCGTTAGCCACTCTTGCAATAAATGTTGTTTATAATTAACCACTGAATGGAAATTGAATATAATTCCAACGGTAACAAGGTTATTAACTGAAAACGACCTATATCTGTACTTAACAGTAGACTTGGGAACTGACGAAAATATGCAACAATCAGTACTGCACTTTTCCCCTAGATGTCATTTTATCTTTATGCATATACATAAATATGTGGAATTAATCAACGTTTCAAATAGCATAAGAGTTATTAAATTCCAGTTCCGATACAACGTCTGTTTCGACTTTTGTAAAACATTAAGTCAGAAAATGGGTATGGGCGAACGTTGTAATTTTGGGCTAGTATTGATAAATTTTAAGAACCACCTTTTAAATGTTTACTCCTTTTTCTTCTTCTTAAAGCTCAGCGCTCTCTTAAAGACAATGAAGGAATTACAAAATAACAACTTTAAGGGTTTGATGTCATCATCTCTGTTACTTCTTGTAATTAGAAACATTTTGAGTGAACCGTGTAGCTTACTACTGCTGGCATAGTTTACATTAATTTGAGTCATCTACGGAACGCATATAATTTTGAAACATTGTCTGAAAAGCCATAGATTTTTCGTTTTAGTGCTGAAACCAATACACCGCCAAGGTTGATGGATTAAGACTTATAACTCACTATTTTTTAACTGTGGAAATAACTGTGTTAAATAGTAGATACTTATTAATTCCGTAACTAGTACAAACGCTATTTTGAAAATTTCAGTTGCGTTTTCAACACAGATTCGCACATTTTTGTTTTGCATTTAATATACGACGTTACTAGTGGTTCGTCTAGTCTAAAAAATACCCACTTTGGTATTACCAAAAGAAACCCTGACACATGAAATATACGGGATAGCTATAAATTTTGAGGCCGAAAACGTTTGATCTTTTATGCAAAAATAGAAGATATTTGCAAAACACTCCGTTACTTTAAATTCTGAATGTGGGCGAAAATTTAACATATTCAAATATCAAACGTGTTTCGGATAGAATGTAAAATACTGTAAATTTATTACAATGGTTCCAATTAGCACCTAATTAAACATATTTGCCAATAATTGATAATTTTACTTTTATAGTGATGTCAAAAGACTTTGCTTTTTATATAATTTTTAATTACTTGAAGATCAGTAACACTGCGACAGCATAGTTGGATAATAGAAAACTATCTCATATTTTAAAAATATCCTGAATTAGTTGCTAAACCGAAAAAGGGGCGATCAAATTACTCATTGATATTTTACAATATGCACTATCTGCTTTGTGGTAAAGAATTTAAAATATAGCCAATAAATTTTGAATGTATATATTCATAGTTAAATGTCAGTGTAGTATTACTGTAAAGATACTCGACACTTATTTATGATCAATTCTGTATTTTAAAATATTTCAGGAAATAAATCCTGAATTTGATTTAAAATTAGTGATAACTTTCCCTGGAAATAGTGAAGTTAAAATAAAGTAGTGGTGCATATTTCTTAACTTCTTTTAGATGTATGCTGATATATTCTATATTTTGCTTATAATTTTAACAAAGAAAGTGCATCTATAACACAGAACTCTTTGAAGCAATTATTACACCCTGTACTTAAACGAATGTAATACTTTTAACAAACCTATATTTGCCATCCAAATAACAACATTCAATTCAGGCTTAAATATTAGTTACAAGTGCACCACGAGCGATGTATTATGTTTTATTCAAGAATATTGGCAGTATACTCTTTTGCCAAGGCCTTTGTTTAAATGATAATGCAGCTAACCTTCAATAAATGGTAACAAAAATGTATGGCTTGCAGTTCCGAAATCACGCCCTATGCGCTGTTGCCTATCGAATTAATGCAAATTAGGTTATTTTTAGTTTTACAGCTTCGTTGCGGGAAAAGAGGCAAATTTTACATATATGTACTACTTCGACGGTAGGCTCTACTTTAAATAATATATTTAGCGAAGGAAAAATAAGTAATTCTGTAGGTATGTAACATTTGCTAGTTAACAACTATTTTAAAACAATTTAACTAAGTTTATAAAAATACAGAAAGTAAGATTTGAACACCGCAATTCAATGTAATAAAGTTATTGATACAAGAAGAAAACGCACCTCAAAGATATTCATGACAAGACGTTTAGGCGAAAGCTAGTTTATTTGATGTCCAATTGAATTATAATAATCAAATTATGTAAATTATATAGAACTAATGCTCTATTTTTCCAAAAATTATAGTAAAAGTTTAAGAGAAAGCTTCTGAACGAATGAAAGACTTAAAGCTAAGACCTAAAGCAATTGGGAGTGTCCCTAAAGATACAACATAGAAACTGTAGACCAAATAAAACTAGATAGGTGTCATGATACACGATTCTCTAGTGCTGAAACACCACACATCGCAATTCTGAGCATCTTTGTCCTGCCGTTTTAAACTTGTCATAGCTTCTCTAATTGCACTATTCTAAGATAATCTTAGTATCCCTATTTTTCGTTTACCTGGGACACTCCATTTTAAAATACTATAATCGTCTCACCTCTTTCAGTTTGATTTATAACACCATCTTGGACTTTCATTCTATATCCGACTTCCTCATTAGCAACATGTCCTAATTTTGATAGTCGGGAGCCTCATCTAAGATATTTTTCATGGCGATTATATGTCTATGTGGCTCGAAACCGAATATACTTTCGGTCAAATATATGCAGGGTGAGAAAGGTATAAAACTACAATTTTGTCTATTTTTGACAGACGAATGGACAGGCAGACGGAATTTAAAAATAGTTATTTATGGTTCAAGTGTGTTATATTACACATAATCCACGAGAAAAAAGGTGAACCCCCGAGGCCGCCAGGTCGAGAGAGGTCGTCAACGGCAAGAACCTGAGCTATGTGCAACATATTACTTTTATCTAACTGCTAATTCTTGAGTTAAAGCTGATACAGTCACAATTGAATTCTTTCAAGTGCTTACCTTGTATAAATTCGATTTAAAGTATATTCAACTTCTAGCCAGGTAAACATCTGATCAGCTTGCAAAGTACCGTCTTCCTCCAACACATAGTTATAGTTATAGAGCTTCAGACAGACAGACAGACATACGAAATTGAGAAACATGTTTTCCGTTATTTAGGAACGCTAATGCATGAAAATATGACAACATCTAGGAAGGAGACTTTTATAAGAGCTTTACTCAGAACTTCTATCGCAAGTGAATGTTGTGGCACGCAACAAAATTAAAAATCAAAGGAAACTAAGGGTAAAGATATCTTAACGTTGCTAATAAAACTGAAACAATATAAAGAAACACTTGATAATATGAATTACATCAATTTTCAAATAAAAAATATTACTGGCGCGCGGTAGAATTTGAACTACAACGCTTGCGAATGCGATTTCAACGACCGACCGTTCGTTGCATGCGACCACGCAGGAAGCTTCGAATCTCTGCAATGCAGCTGCATTTATCACAACGCATTAATTCGTTGCCCCTTATTGTTTCTTTTACCACATTTACCCTGTACCTGTTGGTCCAATTTTCTTTAGGGAACTAGTATGTGCAAATTACTACTTGTATTTATTTCTCAGTTAAAGCAAAACATTTAAAAAACTACTATTTTAAGGTGTTCACCCTGGATATGTTGAGACAAAAATATGTCCTTGTAGGTAATAGTTCCTGAGTTAAAGCCAGAAGAACCTGCATTTTATTTTTTTCTCCGCATACAAAATGTCGTATTTCTCCAACAAATAGTTTTTGAATGGTACCGGCAACAGACAGTTAGATAAACACACAGAATTGAGAAACCCCGTTTTTCGTCACCTAGGTACCTTAAAACGTGAAGATTTGAAGAAATCTCTGAATGCGATTACGACGAGGGAAGTTCGTGTAAAAGACGAATGAAGTAAAAAGGAGACAACGCCAAACTAAGAATTAGCCTGCGGTGTCAAACATATGAACTACATTCACAAAAAATATGTAATCTGTACCTACAATTTTTGAAAATATTAAAGAAAAGAAGAATGTAATTCTCTTAAGATGCTCACCCTACATACATGTGTTTGACTGAAAGTATATTCGGTTTCGGGCCAGATAGACATCTACTTCACATGCAAAATATCATCTTCCTCCAACAAATAGTCTTTCAGCTATAACGCTAAGAGACCTACAGAGTGATGGCCGAACAGACACAGACGAAATTGGAAAAACATGTTTTTCGTCATATACGGATCTTGAAACGTTAAGAGCCGATGAAATATCGAAAGGTGATTTTTTCACTATTAAAATATTCCTTTTTCTTAGGCGAGGAAAGTAAAAGAAAAGAAAATTATCACACGACAACGCTCCAGCTCATATGAGTTTTAGTGAGCATTTATCTTACTCCCCTGTTTTAGCTCTTACTAATTTCTATTTGTTTCCAAAGCTAAAAGAGGATCTTCGAGAATCAAAATTTGAGAGTGACGACGCTGTTGTGGCAGGAATTAAGAAATTCTTCTCTGATTAGAACTTGGAAACTTAGAAATATTGAAAAATAATGTTATATTCTACGCTAACGGCAAAAATATCTGTACATGCCTAGTGTTTTACCAAAGAGTATGTTAAAAGATAATGATACTGAAGCTCTATAGTCGCCCGGATCTCTTCGTAAACCTTGTTTGCAAAATGATGTCATTTAGACGAGGGAAGTAAAAATTCAGAATTTCAACACCATTATGAGGAATATTTTCTTAGTTATGTGAAGGTGGATTTGACGTGATTTCAACATCTGGATCTTGTAGATTCTATATACGATGTGAGCAAATAAAAACAAAATCAAGCTTGGCTTTGAAAAAATAAAGTGATGTGCTCTATTACTTCGTATGTTTTTAATTTAAATAAGACAGTTATAATAGAAGTGTCAAATTGTTTAAATTATGAAATTTTAAATTACACATGTTTAATCATGAACAAAAACTTTTTATAATCGAAATGATTGATGTAGCAGATGCAACATTATTTAACTGGTGGTTTTGTTATGTTAATTTTCAAATAAAATTTTGGCATGACAGTCTGTGACAGTTATGCAAGAGTTTAGGTTATGTATGTGTATTTCATTAACATAATGTGAAATAACAATCGACGTATGCTTCAATTTTCAAAGCCAAGCTTGATTCCATTTTCGTTTGCTCATATGCTAGTTCCGTCTCTACAGTTTATTGTAGTTACCGTGTTTCAAACAAATTTTATTAGAAAATTATAATTTAAAGAGTAAAAAGAAGAAGGAAGTTGGATTAGTCAAGTCAAACGCTTAGAATAATTAATTATTGAAAAAAACTAAAGCATATCAAATGGGATATAGTAGACCTGCGCCAGACTAGATTAACAAAAATGTACCACTTTAAAATCGGGCCACTTACTATACCTAAATAACGAAAAAGACAACAATTGACAACATAGGAGGAACGGCAATATTAATCCACAAGAGAATAAAACACCTAGTCACCAAAATAAAGGCCATCTCAACAAGAGTAATATACCGTAATCTTGAAGATTTCAAAAAGATATACTCTTCAAATAATACAAGTATACGCCCCCATTAGTAGGGCTGAAGATGAAGACATTGATCAATTATATGAGGATATCTCGCTGGCTCGAAGAACAGAAAAAACACACTACGCTGTTAATGGATGACTTGATGAAATGAGAAATCAAAACAAGAACAACATCCTGTATAGAGGCAATTTTGGACTTGGCTATAGAAATACTAGGGGAGAAACACTGATAAATTACCTTCAAAGTGAAAAAAAATGTATTTCATGAATATCTTGTTTCAAAAACTCGAACAAAGACGTGTTGCACTTGGAGAAGCCCTGATATCACAACAAAGAATGAGATCGATTACATAATAATGAATAAAAAACATATTATAAAGGATGTATCAGTACTAAACCAATTCAACATCGGAAGAGATCATAGGCTTATAAGGGAAACCCTAGAAATAAATACAAAAACAGAACGAAACAAGCTTATAAGGCAAAATAAATTTTCAACAGAACAGCTGAAGCACAATGTTGTCAAATACCAAGATAAACTACACAAGAAATTATCAAACAAAGACGAACTGGCAGCACTCGATATCAATACACTAGAAGACAAAATAAAGAATGCCGTGAGAACGGTAACCGAAAACGTATGCTCAATAACAAAAATAAACCATAAAAATACAAAGATAACGAAAGAAGCTCAAGATCTAATGAAACAAGGGAGAAAATGAATAGAAATTCACCAGACGAAGACACAACACAGCACAAATCAAACACGTAATAAAAAATAACAACGGTCGCTTCGCGGATGACATTGTATTCTTCAGCAGCAGCGCAACAGAGCCACAAGACATGTTAATCGAATTTAAAATGCCGTCGACAGTAATAGGACTTGAAATGAATTTAGAAAATAACAAAAATCCTATCTCCTGGAGAAGTAGTAGACGGAAATCTTATTGTCAATGACACAGAATATGTATACTTATGACACTTGGTAAAGCTAGGGGAAAAAAATCAAACCACCGAAATAAATATTGAATTCACATGACCTGGGCAGCCATTGAAATATACTAACATTCCAATTAACCTAAAAATTACATCTTTAACGCCTGCATACTACCTGTGATGACGTATGGTTTGGAAACAACATCTTTAACAGTGGAGTCCGCCAACAAACTAAGCATAACACAGAGAGTTATCGAAAGAATCATCAAAAATGAAGAAATTAGAATAAAACGCAAACTAGAAGATGTGGTACCAACGATAGCCAACTCAAAATGGAAATGGGCAGGGCATGTTGTCAGACAATTAGATGGTACTGTAACGCTTGCTCCTGTATTAAATTTTTATTATACATAAAATGTATTTAAATTTGATACATCGCCTAATCAAGCGCTGCATCAATTCGACGAGTAAACTAGAGATAACATATTTTATCCGCTATGCGCGTGGTCGCGGCGTATGAACGACAGCGTCGTTCCCTCTCCAGTGGAAGCTAGGACAAGCACCCCGATAACGCAGCAGAAAAGGAATAAAAGAAGATTGCAGTGCCAGTCCGACAGACTTGAGATTACCTGTCCTGTCCAGTCCCCAAATCCCCTCCTTTCCTACCTGGGCCTTCCGGTCTAACACACTGAACTGTCTAACGGAGTAGGCCTCCAACCCTTACCAAACCAGGCTTCAAGGGAGATGACGTGTTGTACTGTCAGCCCGAGAAGTTGAAATTTTTCTTAAGAGCAAGACCGCTAGAATTCGATTTTACCTTAATTGTTAAACTTTTGTGGCAAATCGAGTTCCTGTGGCTTTAACCCTGACTTGATACGCTGTACTGTCTTCCACGGCTAACTGCTTAAAAGCCATTTCCGATCGCCTAATTTTTAAACGTAAATACCGGCGCCCCGAAAGATGAAATACTCCTCAGAACATCATTTTACTAATAGTTTAACCTGTAGGAATCACAGCCTCTGCTCCGCTTGTGAGCGGGTAGAGCCCTGCAGCCGCCCTTCAAAAACTCACCTGCAGGACCCCTTTTTTGTTCATTAAAAGGCAAATTCCTGGACTTCGTCGTTCGACTCCGCAGCCCGCAAATTCCCTACCGGGGGATTGTCAACGTCATTTTTCGGCTCAAGGCGAATAAATTCCATCCTCAGGATTTGACACCGCGTTCACTCCAAGAACGACGCCTAGCCTTCGTAAGGTACCAGCAACCTCCGCACCAGGATTTAGGCACTAACTCCGGCCCCAGGTAACCCTTAAAATCGCTAAATTCACCGAAAAATTACAGCTTAAAATCACTGTAAGCAACTGCTGAGTAAAAGGTCAAGTTTGAAGGAACAAAATACCTACTCAGTTCATTTACCGAAAAATAGGCGTGCATACCGGCGGACTACCCATAGGAGCCCGCAACACTCACCGGGGCATTGGGTTTCAGCTCTACCTACGAAGCCAGGCACCGTTCCAGAAGAACCTGTTATTTATTTAAATAATGTACAATTCAGAGCTATTTTTAATTAATCTTTGTAACTAGCTAAAAACATTATATCTTGTTTTGGATAATTTACTGGTGTTTTTCCTAATCGAATATGTATTTGAGTGAACGAATTTCTCCGATTTTGAGCTTAATGCGAGGTATAAATCTTTGACGCCCTTAGTAGGAGGTGAAACGTCACAGTACCATATAGCTCAAAACAGATCAGAATGGAAGACACAAGAGGAGGCCTATGTCCAAGAGTGTACGAAGAAGGGCTGCTAGAGAAGAAGAAGAAGAAAGCTGAGAAAAATAAAATTCAATATAAGAGGACTATAGTTACGAAGTAATTCACTAGATGTATCAGAAACCGTCAATGGCAAACACACTTATTTGTGGTGTTTTGAACTAGACTGTAGTATACTCGTTCAATGCGGTATACATATTTTTTATTTAACCCCCAATTTTATAGCTACATATTGAAGCACCAATAAATTGCACAATTTGGTAAAGAGTAGGTGTTTCCTATTTTGAGATTATCCATAGTTTAAATGATGCCCCTTATTATCCGCACGTTACCTTGTCATTTTTACTTCAACTCATAAAGGTTCTAAATTGGTTAAGGGCTATCCAAATTGTCCACCTATTATAGGCGGGGCAGAAAGCTTTGTAGGATTGATTTATCATTTGTTTGACTTGTGCTTAAACGTCGGTCCTTGCCACTATCATTTTATCAAGCAGATATTTGGTTGATATCGGAGAAGGCAAGTCTAAGATATTTTCCTGTCACACGTTTTCTTATTTTGCTATCTAATACTTGGTCAAACACTTAGTAGCATAAAGCCGAACTTTCTATTTAGTCACCTAAGTTTTTCCCTCTACAATAAACTATAATTTGTTTAAACATAAAATAACTTCAGAAGAATATGCATTTGGGTAGTTCCCATTACGAAGTCAGCTAGGACAATTTTCCAAATTGCAATACTAATCTGCTGTGAACTACCGTCAGCTTTAAGGGAAAATACCAGTACCTCAACATAGCTACCATTAAAGATTAGTTCTATAATAACTATATTTCCGCTTTTAGCCACAGTTACTTAATTAATGCCATATAACGTTTGTTATCAGCCTTGTTGCTAACATCCCACTAAAATATCGCAGAAATATCCGTTCCTTTTCTTTAAAGAATTAAGAGCCCATAGATGCTAAAGCGGGACTGAAGAATTATTGTCGGCAATAGATTTTAGTGGCCGGTGGGGCTTCTGAGAATTGAATCCAGGTTTTCTAGCCTAGAACCAGGATTTTTTAATCATAACAGTTTTTAAACCTTCTCTAATACGCACGCAGCATCTTATCATCTGATATTTATCCTAATTCGCGAAAAGTTTTCGCACGGTGTTCCAATGAATTTAATTGTTTCTTTTCGCATTAAATATCCGGTTGGTGCTGTTGATTGTTAAATATCCTGCTATATAACATTATTTTAAAATATTTTATATTTACGAAGATCAGTTTCAATTTATTTTTTATCATAAAAACTTTGTATGCTACCTTGTCAGCTCCGAACTGATACATTGCATCTTTTGGATAGCAATTTTCCTACTTGTTTCTTTTGTTTGCTAAAGTATATATCTACTTATTTTCTATTATGCAAAATCTACATATATTTAGTTAGTCATACACATTATTATTGGGTTTGATATTTTAAAAAATAGATGTTATTAGTTATCTCTTTCAATAGTTTATAAAATCTCTTCATAGTTCCGCTTTTCCTTGTTGTTCATCCAAATTGCTTTCCACATTCTGAGCAAAATATAAAAAACAATACCCGCACGCAAACGCACCATGTGTTTTAAAAAATCAGTTTATTACTAAATCGTTAAAAGTAATACAATAAATGCTATATTTTCCGTTGGTAATATCCATAACACAATCCAATTGCGTAGAAGGAAAGTTTTGTGTTCTTTTAGCTGCAACTTGGTGGAATTGTAGACAGGTACTCATGCACCAGGAATGCACCAGTTTTTAAAGGTTATACGAGTACATACAAACAGTACTGGAATTTTTTTCCTAATATGAATCATACCAGTTTTAAGAGAAAGTGGAAATGCGAAATTTTAATTCCAAATACGTTAAATACCAGTTGTTAGCGATCTTATTAAAATAGATTTCCTTTTAGATTTGAAAAACTATTTTCAGAATAAGGTTCCTATTCTTGATTATCTTCACATTAAATAAAACCGCGTCAATTGTACTGTATTTAAATATATTAAGACTTCTTTCTAATCAACTGTATGCTTGAATAGTAGTTTATCATCATTATGGTACTCGCTATTATTAAAAAAATCGAGCACCCGTCATATTCTCTATTTTTGCAGCTACCGGAAGACAGTCATTATTAAACAAACACAAAGTAAAAGTTTATAATTAGTTCATTCTAACATTAACAATAAATGCAATTAATGTATAACGAGGTAAGTACGGCAAGTAAATGCGTAAATTATCATACAATGAATAACACCAATTACTTAAGTATATTCACATAAATAACAATTGGTACATTACCTGTTTTCACACAAAATAATGTCAAACTAAGTTAACACATTAAATGCAAGTAATACTAATACCGCTCAAAAAATATTTTATACGATTAGTAATATAAGTATTTTACGTATATGTGCGGTACGATATGTATAGTTGAAGTTCAATTACGGTGAATGCAAGTGAGAGCTATCTGCTATAACTAAAAACTTGCAAGTCACTAACTGAGTTCACTTTATTTTACAAAAAAAAATCCAAATAATTTCTACGACTGGCGTAAGAGATACATATCTCAGATAATCATATGGAAATTACGCTCGTAATGAGCATAGCAGCTTTACGATAGGATACACAGTATAAGGTTATTGATCTAAATAAGATAAAACTATAAATAACTCAAAAAGAAAATCAATAATCAAATAATAGCTTCTATTAATTGTCTTTTCTCCTTCTAATGACTATCTATAAAAGTTTCTAAAAACAATCGGTAATTCCAAAAATTATAATTACAAAGAGGCTAGTCTGAGAAATCCGAGCAAATTAAACTTTTAATGCACGCAAAAGGATGTTGGTAAAGCATACTACCAAATAATAATAATTCCAAATTAGTTTTTGAATGGTGGATTTAAATATTTCCAGTAATAATCAAAATATACTCTTCCAACGTTTCTTTAAATACTTTTATGTGTAAAATATATTTTTTCTATAGCACATGTTAAAGTGTGCTTTTATCAACTCAAAACAAAAGGTCAAGTTTTACTTTAACAGCAAGGGTAGATAAAGTAGCACTTTAACATCAAGGATAGATAAAGTAATTTAATTTTCTAACTTTTGTTTAAATTAAATATGACAGATTCGTATTATCGTAGCAACCCAATCTAGCTACTGACATTTTGAAATGTGATTGACTGTCCTTATTTTTTTTAAATTGCTAAAATTCTTGCTATAGAAAAAAATATTGTATTATACACGACGATAAAGTTATTTCTATCCACTCGTGAATCATTAACGTCTCGACTTCGTCTCGAAGTTAAACGTTTCACTCGTGGATAAAATTTAACTTTATCGTCTTGTATAATAAATTACTATTAATGTTGACCGCACTTTAAAATTTGCTTGAAACATATACTTGAACATCTACTTTAGTTTTTTATAGAAAATGTATTACGATTCTGGCTACACACAGTTGCAAATATATTGAAGCTAATTTTAATTTGTTCATACCATTTGATAGATTTTTTAGCAATAAACAAGTCTGTAACACCACCATTAAAAATTATTGATATAATTCCTCTACAAAGATTTGACACTATTTTTGACAAATATACTCAGATAGATCAAGACCTATAAAATCAGTTTAATGGCAGCAGGCTATAACCCAATATCTAAAATAAAGGTGGCAGTAACGAAATCACACAATGAACGGTATAAACAGTGCATTAGATGTATTAAACAACGCTGCTATAGTAACCAGTACTTACTTGAAAGGTGCACCCCAAATAACGCTAACATAGCAATAATTATTAGCGCAATTCAATACGCAATCTAATATTAAACCAGGAAAATGTACAATTACATATGAAGAACAGCTACAGTTTATTTCATATTGCCCGCGATACAAATATCATTAGCACAGGTAATGATGTCGTATGCTGCTTATCTAAGAACATCATTCCACTGCAGGAGATGAATCAAATAACCCTCAAATGGGCTGTGGAGGATGCTGGCAAACGTAACAGCATACAAAGCCCTCATGCGATGAGGTCCAAACTCGAACGAAGCCCAGAAGCAGAGAGGCACTCCGAAGAAGGAGGAATCGTTGAAGTTTTTACAGCTATCGGGTGACGCCTGAAGAAAATTCTCAAGCAAGCAGACTCAGAGGCTTCGCGTCATGCGAGTACGCTAAAAATGCCGGACGAAATTTAGCTAATTGCACTACTCTATCAGAATTGAAATTGAAGTAATTCACTCACCCTGTAATACAGGCAATTGGCCAGAACGGCTAGCCAAGCTGTGATAAGTAAACCGTCTCAAGGACGCGGACGTATTTGCCTCACATAGGTGCCCAATGCCCATAAATTGCATCAAAGCGAAGCTTCCACTAATAATATTTCAAAATACCTGAATCTAAGTGCTAACACTTGGAGCAGAATCACAGAAATTCTGCCGAAACCACTTTTTTGCAAGAGAAAAACAAACCAACCCAAAATGAATTTTTGAAACAGATGCTCAGTCTGCCGGTAAAGCTGATTACCACCTAATTGCTAAAGCTGCATTCGCACGATGATCGCGTTTAAATAAAGGAGCTTACACACGACTAAGAATTAGCGCAAAATAAATTCTAATGTTAATTACGCTATTTACACGTAACAGCTAACTTTACTTTATAATTCTTCCTATACGTGAAATTGCTATATAATGTAAAAATTCGACAATAACTATTTGATAATTGTTTTGTACTGCAGTGTTAGTGAGTTATAATAGCATTACTAACTACATTATACCGGGTGTCCATTCTCAAAGTCAAACATAGGCAATTAACATTAGTGCATTCACTCGTTCTTCATTGAAGTAATTCATTTTTCTGTAGATAATTTTAACAGACGTTGACAGAAAATACCTGATTTACTCCAACTAATTACCAATTTTTCTGGCAAATGTTATCAAACTTGAAAAACAAGACATGGCATATTTAAAAATTCCCAAGTTTTAAATTAGTATTTTAAAATAAAAATCGCATCTTGAATATTATTATTGGTATTATTTGATGCGTAATAATTTTATCTTTCCATTGATACCATTACCTTCCCTGTAAGTTGAATTGGCGAGCAGGAATCGGCAAAAACGTGCAATACAATGTTAATCGTCTATGTTCGACTTTGAGAACGGACACCCGGTATATATGAATTGTATTGAAGAAATAAAACACAAGTTTTAAGTTTCGAATTTCAAATAACAATCTTTATTTATTTATTTGTTTGCAACCTAGCGATGTGAAACCAGGCTACATGTAGGTAAACCACTACAGTACACTCTAATTTTCCTTAATATGTTTGTAGCAGTAATGTAACGACGTCACACTTCTGGACCACGCTCGTTCTATTTGGCTCCCCAATTGATCATTTCTGTGAAATTATGCTCCCAAATACTACTCCCAACATACTAAACTGTAAAACTATTCGAAGTTATACGCATTGTGTTCAGTATCATTCTTTATGAGCAGCTTTTCTTCGTCGCTAGTGTTTGAATCCGATATCTTATATTTGATTTTTGTATAATTTATTTTTCGTTCATAATCGGCTGCCGTTGCTTCTAATTTTCCTACTAGAAATCTTAGTTCCTCTTTGGTTCGTGACATAATGGTTAAATCACCAGCGTACGTCAGACACTGGTAAGAGTTGTTGAATGTTTTTGGACATTGAATTTGCTTGCTGAAGTCCTGTATTAGAACTAAATTCTTTACATTTTCTTCTGTATTCCCATCACATGTTTTGTTTCGCTTAGGGTAATATTCACTAAATCAAATACTTCCGCATCAAATCTTAGATACCTACCGCTTAAAATAATGTGTTGCTGCTCCTCGACTCATAGGATTGTTGGAAATCAATAAAAATGAAGTGTATAGCAATGTTTTTCTAAGAATTCTTTCCTGAATTTGCTTCAGAAAAGAAGTTGCTCTGTTGTCGACCTAACGTATATTAGTTATTTATATTCCAAGAGCATAAACATCAAGTAATGCCCTTGGTGCGTACAAAATGTTATGTTCTGCTACCGGGTGTCTTAAAAAGCATTACATCTAGTATGCTTTGAATTTTCCATAATGCAAATTTTATTTGAAATTGGCAAAACTGTAAGTCTATGTCAAATTCGAAATTAGCAGGTTATGTTTTGCGTCAGTTTGTGTCAAAAATAACGCAAAACCTAACCTATTAACCACGAATTTGATATAGACTTACAGTCTTGCCAATTTCAAATAAAATTTTAGATTGCATTATGGGAAGTTCAGAGCATACTAGATGTAATTCTTTTTAAGACACCCGGTAATAGTTTTTAATAAACTAAATAATAGATTAGACAGCTTATATTGCATGATCAACTATTGCTGTCAACGAATCCAAGCATTGAGGTACGAATTGGTAAAATATGTAAAGGTAACGACGAGCGGGTGTTATGAATTATAATGATATAGACAACAAATAATGCAGTAGTAAGACATAATAGTTATTTACTATATAAGTGGGATAAGAGCATCATTAATACGTATACGTGTGTGTTGGGAGCCTCTCAGTTTTCCGTTATTTGGAAAATTCCTGATTGCTAGCTCGCCTTGGAATTTAATGGACTGTATGGATTTATTTCTTCACTGAATTATACACACGTTGAAAGGAAGTAATTTATTGCCATAAATTAACACACAAACATTTGAACATTTACAAAGAATTAGCTTTCGCGGTGCGGACCGGTTCGCGTGCTGCCACGTTGACAGAAGGAACGTAAGTGAGTTTTTAGAATCGGAAGCCCGCCCGGCAGTCTACTGCGCACAGTATGAATTCAGAATGCAAGAGAGGCGGCAAAAGTTTATAAAGTCCTTAACATACCGCCCGCCTTGGAAAGGGTAACCTTTCAAATAAAACAGTACAGAGTTGACATGTAACAGCTAGAGTAAAACATGTAACATGAACACACATATATACAAAGCATAATAGTACATGGATCTTAATCTAGTACAAGAAAACCCGAACAATGGGGAGCCAAAAGGCCTTACGAACACTGCGCTGAACGCTAACGCACTAGTTCACAACACTAGGTAGCGGACACAATTTGGCGAAGGATCGCTTTACGATCCCTGACACAGTTTTCACTGACGCCACACGCGTAACGCCGTCAAGGCCAGGGTGCAGCTCGGTGACCCGGCCTAACTTCCACTTCAGAGGGGGAAGATTGTCATCCTTGATGAGGACCATGGAACCAGGCTGGAGGTCCGAAAGATGCGTGCGCCATTTGGTGCGCTGTTGGAGTTCCGAGATGTACTCTTTACTCCATCTCTTCCACACATTCTGGTGAAGTTGTTGTATTCTCTGGTATTTAGACAGCCGAGACTCGGCTATCTCAGTAACGTTGGGATCAGGCAGTGACACCAACGGACGACCAATCAGGAAATGAGCAGGAGTCAAAGGCTGAAGGTCGTTTGGATCAG
This sequence comes from Agriotes lineatus, assembly GCA_940337035.1. NCBI lineage: Eukaryota > Metazoa > Arthropoda > Insecta > Coleoptera > Elateridae > Agriotes > Agriotes lineatus. Next base: position 51,617 of record CALNHX010005023.1, read on the forward strand.
AGGACAAAGGAGACAGGGGTCGGGAGTTTAAGGTCGCTTCCACCTGTGCCAGCAAAGTGCAAAATTCATCGTAATTTAGACTAGCGTTACCTATAACGCGCCGTATGTGATGTTTGGAGGACTTAATTCCGGCCTCCCACAATCCGCCAAAGTGGGGACTGCGCGCGGGTATAAAATGCCAAGCTACTCCGTCGCTCGCGACTGATTCGGAAATAGAAAGGCCTTGTTCCGCAAGAAAATTGCCTAATTCGATTAATTCGGAATTAGCGCCGACAAAGTTAGTGCCATTGTCTGAATAGACATGGAGCGGTTTGCCTCGACGAGACACAAACCGGCGAAAAGCCATTAAGAAGGTTTCAGTAGAAAGATCAGCGACCAATTCAAGGTGCACTGCCTTTGTGACAAAACAATAAGCTGTAACTCGTTGTAAGCGAGCGAAGCTTGAATACTGATTGAACGGAAATGGTTCAACAGAGGTTACAGGAAGACTCTGAACTTCTTTTTTGAATTCTGGAAGCTCAGCACGAACATGTTTGGAAGCAGGCCAAGATGCCTCGCCTTCGCTTAGCCAGGTGGGACCATGCCACCAAAGGCTTAACAGACCCAGCGGGTCAAATATCTGCGATCTTTCGGACAAGATGCTACGCTTGGTAGCCTCACCACTTGTAGAATTTGAAATATGGGATATTTCAGACAAGCTGCTACGATTGGTAGCATTACCACTTGTAGAATCTGAAATATTGAACATGGAAGTAGGCCAAGATGCCTCACTTTCGCTTAGCCAGGTGGGACCGTGCCACCAAAGGCTTAACAGACCCAGCGGGTCAAATATCTGCGATCTTTCAGACAAGATGCTACGCTTGGTAGCCTTACTACTTGTAGAATCTGAAATCTGGGATATTTCAGGCAAGATGCTACGCGTGGTAGCCTTACTACTTGCAGAATCTGAAATATTCTCTACTGATAAGAATCTTTTCTGAGCGATTTGCAATGAATCACCCAATACCTCTACAGGTTCCTTGAGAGGGATAGAGACAACGAATCGACCATTCGCTTCTCGTTGCGTATTTTGCACGAAATGTGCCTCACAGGCGTTCTCTTCATTTGTGCGGACCTTTTCCTCTGGGTAATGTTCGAGTTGCCAAAACCTAGCAATGGGATCAGAAGCATCCTCGATCGTGCTAAGATTGCACTGTACAGGGTACGCAGAAGGGGGGCCTGTAGGGCCAGAAACAATCCAACCAAAACGAGTCTTTTGGAGGATGGGAAGATTTGGGCCTAGACCAATTTGTCCAATACAAAGGAGCTGCCAGAAAATGGGCGAACCAATCAGAATGTCGATGGTGCCCGGTTGGTCGTAGGACAGATCTGACAACTTGATGTTATCAGGAACCTTGAAACTGTTTCGCTGGACGCGAAAACTTGGGGTTGTACCTGTAATCTCATCGAGAACAAGACAGGATAGACCAATACTGTATGAGGTGTGAGGGGCTTGCAGCTTGATATCACACCTAGCCTTGATTTGAGAAGTAGCTTTACTTAAGCCAGAAACAGTAACGTTGACTTCGCGAGTTGGAAGCTTCAACCTTTTACACAAATCTGAACGTATGAAGTTCGATTGGGAACCGGAATCCAGCAGGATTCGCACAACATGAGGCGTACCATCATCAGCGATGAGTTTAGCGGTAGCCGTAGGTAAGAGTACCTGCAAAGCATTCGAACAGAATGCCGAAATCGATTGATTTAGTTCAACAGGGGTTTCTGCCGACATCGCAGATCCTGGTTGACTAGAAGAAGCATTTTGAGGTTTGTCCTCATGAAGAAGTGTGTTGTGCCTTGATTTGCACTTTCTACACGTATATTTGGAGCTACAGCGGCTCGAAAGGTGACCCTGAGTTAGGCAATTAAAGCATACACGGAGCTCTTTAGCCTTTGAATTTCTGTCAAGAGAAGACAGCTTGACAAACTTATCGCATTTGTACAAGGGATGAGATTCCTTACAAAGTGGACACGAAGGGGTACCTGACACAAATGATTTCGAATGTACCTTGGAAGACTTTTCGGGTACAAGCTTTATATTTTTTACTTCCAGAGTTTCTAGAAGATTTGCTGTGTTTTGCAGAAATTCCTTGAACTCGTCAAGATTAGGCAGGTCAGAACTTGACCGGTTTCTAAGGACCTCCCATTCACGGAATGTCGTGGGGTCCAGTTTTTTAGAAACGACATAAATGATAACAACATCAAGAAGCTCGCTTTCGGTAGCTAATGATTTGATTGCTGTAAAATGTTTGAATAACATATCGCTAATCGTACGTAATTTAGTTGCAGATTCCTTACTGCACGATTCAAGTTCGAATATAGCATTGAGGTGGTTATGAATCAGAATTTTTGGATCATTGTAACGATTACACAATGCATCCCAAGCTAGAATATAATTACTCGCAGTAAACTCTAAACTTTTTATAATTTGGCTTGCATCACCCTGTAAACTAGCCTTTAAGTAATGCAGTTTTTGAATATTAGTTAGCGTTTGATTCTCATGAATTAAACTAATAAAAATCTCACGAAATTCCAACCACTCTGACACGTTCCCTGAATATTTGGGAATGGAAATGGTAGGAAGGCGTACAGCTCGATTATTGCAATGCGAACTGCAATTTGAATGCGTTGATCTCACGCTACCATTAGGAGATCCAGAACGATCTGGTGCAACATCAGACTGTTTGTTGTATTCATTAATCAAACATTTAGCTTGTGATATTGCGAAAAAATAAGAATCTTCAAATTCATCTTGTTGCTGCATTTCAGATTCTGTATCCTTACTGTTTTCTAAAATTTGTTCATGAACCGCATAATATTCCGATAGCACGGTGGCTATAGCATCCAATCTTTCTTGCAATTGAACAATCTGAGCGCTAGATAAGAATTGATCTTCATCATGAATTATTTGCAAAGATTGCACGTAATTTGCGAAACGCGTAAGCTTGCCTTTAATAGAGCCTCGTACTCTTACAAGTGGATCCATAATTGTTGAAATTAAAACAATTTAGCAGATAGAACTAACTCTCGTACGCCACTGGTACGGAATTTTGTTTACAACGCAAGACAGCTTTGATAACGACGCGAGAATCTTGGCGCTAACGACGCAGAAAACGACCCTGGTACAACGCGAGATTATTAACTTGTGACTGAATTGTACTCGCGCACAACGAAATAGCTTGGCATTTCACGCAATTAAAATGTTTATATGATTCATAAACCATTTGTTTACGCAATAATACGCAGCTGAAATTATGCACATGCATAACACAGATGATGAACAAATTCATGCATAGGAAATCACAAAAAAGGGAACTTAGGCTTACATTGATATTGTTGCATGTGCCGCCTTTTTCGTTTCTGTGGTTTGAACTGCCGTCTCGTCTGCAGCTGGCCGCTGCCTCTACACCTGCACGAATTTGGCGCGAGACTTGGCGTTTGGCTATCTCACTCTCACGTTGCTAGCACCGTCTGCTGTCTTCCTTCCTCTCGTTCCTCTCGTTAGGGACGAATTTAACACGATTGAAACTGCGTGTTGCACTTACTTGCCTTGTACAACTGCGAATTTAGGCTGCTTTTCCGGGCCGATGGACCATGCGGCTCGAAGGAACAATGTGGCTTTTCCGGGCTCGTACTAATCCGGATCGATGGACCAATGTTGGGAGCCTCTCAGTTTTCCGTTATTTGGAAAATTCCTGATTGCTAGCTCGCCTTGGAATTTAATGGACTGTATGGATTTATTTCTTCACTGAATTATACACACGTTGAAAGCAAAGGAAGCAATTTATTGCCATAAATTAACACACAAACATTTGAACATTTACAAAGAATTAGCTTTCGCGGTGCGGACCGGTTCGCGTGCTGCCACGTTGACAGAAGGAACGTAAGTGAGTTTTTAGAATCGGAAGCCCGCCCGGCAGTCTACTGCGCACAGTATGAATTCAGAATGCAAGAGAGGCGGCAAAAGTTTATAAAGTCCTTAACAGTGTGTGTAAAATACAAACTAGTGCGTAGCACGAGTTATGCAAGCACACAAGTATATTAATGATGCATTATCACACATGTATTGTACAAAATTTTATCTACAACTCCCTAAAATTGAGAAAAGTGCATTAAGAGAAATGTCAGATCTGTCATTTTCAAAAATATTTTAGTAGGCAAATGCCATTATGTCATCCATTTGACACTATTTCAGTTAGGTAATGAAACCATTACACCACTCAGTTAAGTAATGAAGCCATTACATAACTGAGTGGTGTAATGAGCTTCATTACCTAACGGAAATAGTGTCAAATGAGTGACGCAATGAGTTACTTATCCCACTGGAGTAGATGGAATCTATTACTACCAATTTTTTACTTTAATACATTTGTATATACCGATGAACCCATAATTAAATATAACAGCTATGATATAGCATAAACAAAAAACAGAATACTTGAGGAAGAAATAAATAAACATACAAAAAATTTAATAAGTATTTGTTATGAGTAGTTCTATACAAATGAATTAATCCTATGACATACAGAGAGCTTTCCAAAGAAGAGTCTCTATAAGAACTTGTTAACCAATAGTTACTTATGTACAATACAAATTAAAAATGAAGTAGTTTAACTTATATAATAATGATTGATTTATACTATAACAAAATGAAGGTTTCTGACATTGGTACTTTAATCAAAACGGGTTGGGAGATCCGATTGTTTGAACCTTTTTAATCGTCTAACTTCGCCTTCGTTGTCTACCAGTGTGGTTGCCAGATCATTGGGATGCACTTGGAGGGTAGCATTGTGAGTCACACAAAAATTTTTAATTTCATCACGCACAAATGGAACTTTTAAGTCACTGTGAATTACTGTATTAGGCACGTACCATGGTGCATTGACTATAACACAAAGCACTTTATTTTGAAACCTTTGGAGGATTTCCAAGTTGGAATTGCTGGCTGTGCCCCATAGTTCTATCCCGTATACCCAAATCGGTTTCAACATAGTTTTCTATAGAAGCAATTTATTTTCTAAAGTCATCCGCGATCGTCTTCCGAACATCCAATACATTGTTCGAAATTTAGTTCCTAATTGCTTGCGTTTGTTGAAGATATGTTTTTCCATGCTATTCTCCTATCTAGGTGAAGACCAAGGTATTTAACCTCATCCACTTGAGGTAGTTGTAAGCCATTGAGAGTTACCTGAGGACAGTTGGTTCTGCTTAGTGTAAATGTAACTTGAGCTGATTTGTCTGCGTTCACTTTAATTTTCCATTTTTGGAGCCTATTTTCAATATCGTTTAAATGTTCTTGCAAATTCTGTGAGGCAGTGATAGCATTGTTGTGCGATGCTGAAACAGTAGTATCGTCCGCAAATGTGGCAGTAGTTGTTGTTTCAGATACTGGTAAGTCTGCTGTGTAGAGTAGATAAAGTGTTGGCCCTAGCACGCTGCCTTGTGGGACACCAGATGATATTGAAAATAAGTTAGAATATGCATCTTGATATTTTACATAGTACTGTCTATCGGCAAGAAACGACTTCAATATTCTGTAAAATTTATGTGGTAGTTTGGATTTCATTTTGTAGCATAGTCCTTCATGCCAGACTTTGTCAATTGCTTGCCGTATATCAAGAAACGCCGCAGAGCAATATCGCTTGGTCTCCAAGTCTTGACTTATTTGTTTAATGATTCGGTGCACTTGTTCAGTTGTTCTGTGCATTGTTCGAAATCGCAATTGATGTTTGGGAATTAATTTGTTTTCTTCGAGTACTGGCTGCAATCGTTTTAACAGAAGTTTCTCAAAAACTTTGGATAAGAGAGGTAGTAGACGTATGGGTCTATATGATTCTATATGCATCAGTTTTTCCCAGGTTTAGGAATCATTATAATCTGCGCCACTTTCCATTGGTTAGAAAAGTATTCTTTCCTTAATGCTGCATTAAATATATATGTAATAGCTTTTAAACATTTTTCAGATGCTTTGCTGTAAAACTTATCCTGTGATAAGGTCGAACCCTGGGGCCTTTTTTGAGTTCAGTTCCTTATAGATAACTGCTTGGACGTTATCAGTTGTGATACGTTTTATTGGTGGGGACATTTGAAATGGTGCATCAAGCATTAGTTCAATTTCGTTTTCGTCTTCAGGAGAGGTTTCAGTATTGAACGGTTGGAATACCTTCGAGAGATGATCAGCGAACGCAGCAGTCTTCTCGGTATTACTTCTTAGCCAGGTATCATCTGTGGATTTCACAGGTGATATGATTGCTTGTCGTCTTCTAAATTTTTTAGTGGCCTTCCAGACCGAGTGGTCCGTGGCCTGTGTTGGAGCTAGTTTATTCAAGTATTCTTGAATAGAGTCGTTCTTAATCTTCTTGAGAACCTGGCTTAGTTCTTTAGAAATTCGATTTAGCCTTCGTTTGTTATAGGGTGAATGTGTTAATTGCCATCTTACTCTAATTTGCCTTTTTTTGGAGATTAAATGTTTTACGCCCATAGGGACTGCTTCTTTGATATGCGTTTCATTTTGATCAGGTGTTGATTGCCAAGCGGCGGTTTGAATTATTTTTGTTAGTGTCTCAGTTGCTATTTCTATGTCTGTTTCAGTTTTCAATGGAAAGTCTAAACTAATATGTTCGTCTAATATTTTTCGGTATAGTGCCCAATCGGTTTTACAACTATAAAGACTTGGTTCATTTGTTTTCTCTAGTATTTGGTTGTACATGGTTATTATTACTGGTGTATGATCGGAGTTGAGCTCACAGCATGATTTTACTTAACATTTTCTTCTATTAACGCCTTTAGTAATACAGAATTGTAGAAGGTCTGGTAACCTCTGTAGATCACTTGGCCAATAGGTGGGTTCACCTGTTGAAAGATAGCTGAGATTGTTGATTTTCATAGCGGCTATAAGTTTTCTCACCTTTGTTGTGGTTATTATTGAGCCCCAAATAGTATTTTTCGCGTTGTAATCTCCTCCGATTAAAAACCTGTTTCCAAGTGTTTTAAAGAAATGGTCAATGTTCGAAATTGTTATTATGTTTTGAAGGACAGTAAACTGCTGCAAGTGTTAGTTTACCGATGTGATCATGGACAGCTACAATAGTAGCTTGTATATTTTCGTGTTTATATTGAGCTTGTTTGTGGTGTTTGATGTTTTGTTTAATAATTATTGCAATACCAGCATTAGCATTTCCATCGGAATGTTTCGTAATATAGATGTGGTAATTTTGTATTTTCAAGTGACTTCGATCTGTGAAATGTGCTTCCGATATAAGCATTACGTCGATATTATGGATGTTTAAGAATAATATTAATTCTTGTGCATGTTGACACAAGTCATTGACGTTCCATATTCCAATTTTCCATTAACTGAACCATTACGTTGATTTAGCAACCAGCGTCGTTAAGATGTTAAGTAGTGTCCCCATTTGTTCCATGAGCTTTTGCATCATATTTTTCAATTCAGTCATGTCGCTAGATGGTTGTGCTGGAATTGGTGGAGTGTAGGCCTGTACGTCGTTGACATTGTTATGCTTAAATGCTTGTGCATAAGTTAAACCTCGCTGAACCAGTCCCGTAGAAATGCGCTTTTCTCTCAATGTTGGATACAATTTTCGTTGTAATTGTTTATGTACTACGCAACCTCGATAATTGGCTGGATGGTTTTCCTTACAGTTGGCACAAACGACTTTGTCATCTCTTGTTTTTCTGGGACATTCTTGAGTTACATGATTAGCTGCACATTTAGCACAACGTGGCAAGGGTTTGACAATAGTTTCTTGTGTGTCCATTGTTCATACTTCTGGCACCTCAGACACTGGGGAATTTTCCTTCTAACGTGAGGGGCTTCGAATTGTACACACGTATTTAAAAGTAGCTTAATATTGTAAATATCCTTGTTGTTTTCTTTTCGTTTAATATCTATAAAGAATACGGGGAGGTTTATTTTTGTTTTATGTTGTTTTATATTCCATATGTTAGTGATAGTGACCTCGTGTTCTTTTTCTAGTAAGCTTTTTTTAATGTCATTTATGTGAGTGGTAGGGTGCATGTTTTTCGGGGTACTACCCGAAATAATTTTTCATGCTTGGGCTTGTATGTGTGATGTTCAGTATTCTTCTTCATTAATTCATTAATAATAATGGTATATAATGTACACTCCAGAGGCTGTACTTTTACTTGGTGAGAGCTTAGTGATTTAATTGTGTATTTATCCTTTGCTGTCGTTTCAAGTAGCTCTATTAGAGGTTTGATATTTTTATTTCCTGTTACAAATATTGGTGGCGGTTTAGGTTCCTTATTTTCTTCTTTAGCTTTACTGCTAGAATCTATATTTTCTTCTTGAAGGTCCCCGTATCGGTCACTGGATGGTACTGGGTAACCTAGCCAGTAGTCTTGTTTTTCAGGTTCCGTTTGAAATTCAGTAATCCTACTTCGTTTACTGTTGTTTGTGACCGTTTGCCACTGATTTTCGGAATAGCTTGACGATGTTAGATAGGATGCTAGATTGTGAGTTTGGCTTGTCATTTGTGTTGTATTGTAAGGTTGGGAATAGTATTTTACATTATCTTGTGGATACATTTGTTGTGCTGGAAAAGGTTGCGTCAGTGTTGTGTTGGCAAGCATGGGTGCAAAAGGTATCAGATTACTTTGGCCAGCGTAAACATTAACATTAGTTGGGATAGCTGGATACATGCTGTTTTGAGCTTGGGCCATTGGCCCTGCTCAGCAAGCTATTTATTATTAATGTTATGTTAGTGTAAATATACGAACCCTCAAATATAATACGAGGAATAATGGCTATCTTTAGCAATGCGAATGCACCGATTTTCTTGCGGTCACTTGATATCCAGCGGGTCAGAGCGCACACACGTAGCGAACGCGATACGTCTTTACCGTTCAATGTTCAAATGGCAACTTCTTAAACATTTAAAAACTCCAAATTCTAGCCAGTCATTAACTTCACAAATTCAATTTTTATGTGTATTATATTTTTCTTATATATTTCGTGAGGGATTGATAATCCTTTATAGGGCGCCTCCCCGAGTAGTAGTACTTGGGACCAACACCAGCATGTTTGTTTATGTAGTAACCATATTGTTATTAAGTGGAACATTCGCGACGTTCTTTACGACCCCTTGGCATATCGTTCGCGACCCTCCTGGGGGTCACAACCCCACGTTCAGAAACCCTGCTCTATAGAATATCATTATTCGAAAGTGATGTAAAGCCGTAGGTTCCATATTACTATGATGTATAGTATGTAAAAGATCCCTTGCTAAGGTTGGAACTCCTTAGTCTCGGCAAAATTCTAAGTAGAACTTTCAGCATATGATCATAGCAGTTGGTGTCTAAGGCACTTGGTACTCCGCATGCCTAGACCTTGACCATGACATACAAACAAACAAAATACAGTATTACGCATAGCAACAAACGCTCCTTGGTTTGTTAGAAATACTCTAATTCACCAAGGCCTACAAATTCCCAGAATTAAGATATCTATAAAGAAATGTATTAAAACGTTTCACAGTAAACTTAGCGAGTGCCTAGGAGCTATCTATTAGCCAAGAGGAGAAAAATCTGTTCGCCAAGGAATTAAACGTAAACCACCACAGGATCTACTATCATCATCAGAAGACCAATTTAGTGACTGAGGATCTCCTGTGGAGCTGCCCTCACAACGCCTGTATTGTTAAGTGTCAGTGTGCAACACAGTGAACGATTCCGTGTATAGCTAAATTAAGCTGAAAAACATTATATTGAAACAAATGTGAAACTTATTTTTATTTGAGGCTACTCTTGATTCTGATTTTTATGGGCTTGAAAGTGGAACCGCTGTGTTACTTTCAAGTCACATCTGTGTGTAGTGTCGACACTTTACCTCACTGACAAGTTTTCAGAGAATTCTAGGCACTCACATATAATGGCATAAATTAATATTCACAGCGTACTAAACGCCTGAAAAATAATGGAAACAGAGAAGTAGGTTTGCTGAATTCACATGACTCCCTAATCAGTACAGTTCGAGAATATGTCTGAAGGCAACTCATTGTTCGTAATTTAAACTATCTGAAACATTTGGTTTTTCTATGCCTCCTAGCGTTCTGAATATGTGTGGAACTGCTAACTTTTGGAAAATTATTGTAGGATATTATACTTATTCCACATTTCGCCACGTTTCTATTCCACCGGCACTCCATTGTATAGCATTGATTGTACATAGTACAGTGTATGAGTAGGAGTAAAAGACAGAATAAATTGTAATTGGTGCTATATTATGCATAAAATCTTATTTAAACTCTGAAAAGTGACAGGATTTTATTAAATTCCTTGAGATGTGTCCAGCAATTTCGCAAATTATTAACTCAAAAGTTCACGAAAAATACCAATTCAAATGTTGCTATTTATACACACTGTGACAACAAACATAAAAGATCTAAATTTTGTAAATTTTCCGGACTATTTTATACACAAGTATCTAAACCTTCAACCGTGTGCCACTGATCTGCATCAGCGTGCGCATCTGCAATACCGTGCAATATTTCAGGCACAGCAATTATTTTGACAATCCGTAGTGTTTTCGAACGTAAAAGTTGCGGCAAAGTGTACTTGCCCAATAATTTACCTAAAATTATGAACGCCGTGCTGTAGTTTTCGCCAAAGAATGACATTGTTGTGGAGCGTTATGGTTGGTTTAATAATTATGTTAATTTCCTTTAGGTTTTTAAGTTACGCCTGGAGATACAGAGCACGATTCGCATGTCCCAAAAAGTTAAAAAGCTGCAACTGGAATTTTTAAATTAAGAGACCTTCATTTCTTAATATCTTAATAATAATTGCTTTGTGTACACGTTTAGTGATTTTTATTCTTAAACAAACGTTTGGATCTAATTGTAAATGTAGGTATTTAAAATTAACCTTTGTACAACAGGTACATTGGCGTGATTACTTTTCCGCACTGTTTAACAGCATTCGCCAAGGCAAGTCGTTTTTCGCTGTTTCACAACAGCTATCGAGCCTGTTCAAGCAGCTGAAAAGTTAAACATGTCTGATTTTTCGACCTAGCCTTAAGAACAGCAATTCGTGAACTCCTAAACCAGATAAACATATCTACAAAAATTTACAATTATAAAATGCGCTGTGGCATTCCAGGTCATGTATTTTACTACAACCTTAAGTTAGTTATTTATTAGGTAATATTTCCTTTTAATTACGAAGACAGACATCAGGTAAACACAAAAATCTGAACTGCGTCTGCAGGCACCTTCTATACTCAGATAAAACGGTCAGAGACCGACAAGAGAGAGCTGAAGTTAACTAAAGTAAGAGTTTTATGCACCTCAAGTTTATCAGCAGTAAATACAAATGCAAAGTTTCCCAATAATCTATGGACACTTTCCAGTGTAATTGTGCTTTAAAACGTTAAGTAGAAGCCGGATCAATGGCAGCGGACTATTTTATTTGAACTCAATTTACAGCAAGTACACGAACTGTCGTTATCCCAAGAAAATAATTCAGGTACGCATTTGTCTCAACGAGACGAGAGCTTACGCTATACAGATTATTTTCCAATGCTTATAAACAGGGTTTGTTATTTCAAGAAAAAAATTATTTTACCCCCTTCAAATTCCTCAAAATAGGCAAAACAACTGATTTCAGTCAGAAACAAGATAAAAACGGTTTTCCGCAGACCGCTTGTACGATAACAATTAGTCTAATTTTTCAAAAAACTTATGGGGTCAACCGTTATTTCATCGAATCTGGATGCTGAAATTGCCAAAACTAACTTACATAATGATTTGCTTCCCGAATAATGACGCCTATATCGGCATAATAACTATGTTTTCATCCAAGACTCTGTCCCATCACATACAGCTGCCCGAAACCAATTTTGTTAGCGAAAAACGTGTCTTTGTCTATTAGGGCAAATAAATAGCCACCAAACTGTCCAAATTAGAACTCAATATCGAATGCTCTGTAAGGAGAAGTTTATGAAGAGCAAAGAGAGCCGTTTTAAAACCTATAACTTCGTGACAAAATAGAGTAGGTGTGACCAAACATCTTTGAATTTAATTAAAAGAAGTATTTGAATGGTAGAGCCGTCGTTCTGATTTTTTTCGCCTTTGTCGCGGCGAGCTTGCGTTCTGTCTTAGCGAGTTCGTGGAGATTTCTTGCCATTTTGATTTCGATTTTCTCAGAGCTACTCGTAGAATGCGGTCCTTTATTCAACCCAATTTCGACCATAAGGTATAAGTCGCACGTGATCATTTGAACCTGCTATCTTATATTGCCTAATGTGTTTAACGTTTCGGAGTACTTTCTAGCTGTTTGCACCGGGCATGTTTTTGTAGCAAGATGGTTTGGCGTTTGGGCTGCCTGTTGCCGCCCAGAGCTAAGTTTATGCTCAGCTTACATTTTGTTTTTTTATTATTTGTTAGCTTGCAAATTGTGGGGCCAGATGAATTCTTCATACTCCCCGTGCAGTTTAAATTGTGTCATTACATTGAGATTTGACAGAAGTTTTATTCGATGAGTTTACTTTAGGGTCTCATCGAAGCTTTATAGCGTGATATTCAATATATTTAATTTTTATTCACCGAGTTTGCCGGTTTAACGTAATTATTATTGTATTTACACATTTTGCTGATATAGTTTTAAAACTTATGTGTATTGAGTTCACCCGGCCTACAGAACTTATATACATGTGCCATATTATTGACGGTTATACATTTTATTATGATTATGTGTGTTTCCGTTACTGCAAACTTTGTTATGATCTGGTTAGAGTAGTGTACCTAGAGGGGTTCTGGACCACTTTTTGGCTGGAAATTCAAATTCTGTGCGGGAGTGGTCTAGCGGTAAGAGTGGCAGACTCGCGATCAGCGGTCCAGGGTTCAAACCCCGAGCTGAGCAAGTTTTTTTTTTGCACAGGTGGTGACGTCATTTTCTGAAAATTTTGAACCGGATGTTGGGGTGACGTCATTTCTGGGAATTTGCATAAGATGTGAGTCTGAGAATGCAGACTAGTCCAGACTTGCAGATGTGAGAGTCTAGCAGGACGTTATTGTCTACCAATTGAACAGTGAAGCCCATTGTTTGAGAAATCTGCACGACCGCTTAAAAATAATTGAACAATGAAGTCTTTGTTGTCTGGAAATTTTTGCTGAATCAGATAAACAGGATGTTATGCGCAGGTCTGCGCGGGGTTTTTGCGCGTAGTTGTGAGACTTGTCGAGACCTGTCGAGCTGGCAGATGTTAAAGTGAGAAACCTAGAATATTAAAACAGCTCCAAGTTAATGACTTCTACCTTATATATTTGAATATAACACAAGACTTTGTAGGTATTTTTAACAGGACGGATTGTTAAATTATCGAGGCATTAAAACCAAGCTGTGTTAACAAAAGACATATAATTGGCGAATATGAATACAGATTAATTCAAACGCGATTTTGGTGTTGAAGCGTACCCCTTACGCATCTTGAATACAAATGCCTCAAGCCCGAAACCTGAAGAGTCAGCGGCTTACTTCCGCATGCCGTTCTCGTAAACAGAGCCCCCTTTGTTATTGTGTTAGCCCCGTTCCGGGGATAGCTGACCCTGCTAACCATTAAACGCCAGGAATGAAATTGAGAATAGCTCGGAGACGTGTACAAACGTAGTAAACAAATACTTAACAGGATAAAGGATGTACAATAAGTAATCGGACTAGGTCTAACAGGCCAAGTCTGGACTAGTCTGCATTCTCAGACTCACATCTGATGCAAATTCCGAGAAATGACGTCACCCCAACATCCGGTCCAAAATTCTCACAAAATGACGTCACCACCTGCCCAAAAACGCCCTGCGCAAAAAAAAGCTTGCCTACCTCGGGGTTTGAACCCGGGACCGCTGATCGCGAGTCTACCACTCCTACCGCTAGACCACCCCCGCACAGAACTTGAATTTCCCTCCAAAAAGTGGTCCAGAACCCCTCTAAGTACACTACTGGTTACGATATTTATTGCGTTTCATATATAGTAATTTTGCAAAGAACCGCACCCATCTCCACAATTTTAGCTACCCGGCACTCAAAGATGCCCATAAAGGCACGATTTTAGCTTTAAATTTGATAACGATATATGTAAAGTGAGGTTATGATGTTAGTGTCACTGTACCCGGCACAGGTTGACATTGACAGAAGGTAATATTTTGTGGTATAATAATACACATAACTTAAAAATTGTATTGCCAACCCTCATTAATTTATTGTTTGCTCGTACGATATTTAGTACAATTTGCACACAGATACAGGAACTATTAAAAACATTTAAAATAACTGATTTTTTTCTCAAACTACATGCAACTGGTTTGTGTTTCAAAAAACGCCTTGTGTAGTCGCTTAGGTTTTATGATTTTCTGTCTAAATGATAAGAGATATTAAAAATTACAAAAACAAAGAAAAATAGCAATGATTATTTCCTTCATATCCATAATAATGCGTAATCACCATGGTTTCTGTCAGTTTAATAATGACTAAATTTCAAACGTCAAAATTTAACCGCGGTTAAATTTATGTCAAAATTTAATCGCTTGTGCATAATTTTAACATGATTATTAAAGGTACTTCACCAACTGAATTTGATCTATTTATTCAGGAAATAATCACTCCGAACATCCCGCGTGCATGTAAACTAGCCTGAATAAATTTTGACGATTTTCTGTCAGAATCTTTTGCTCTGAAGAAATATATCTCGTAAATTTTCCGCTTCAAAATCCCTCGTGCTGCGCACTCGGGATTCTTGTTGAGCGGAAAATTTACTTGACAAATTTCTTAGCAAAACATTCTAACAGAAAACGTCAAAATTTAATCGGCTATTTTAATGCACTTGGGATATTACTGTTGATTATTCCCCTCAGATAATATAAACCAATCCCATCAATCAATTTTCAAAATTTGAACCAATCATAGTCGAATACAGCAAATATTTTGCACTAGTGCACTACCCGGGTATTTGCACAAGTGCAATAGCGAGTATTTGCGGGAAGAAAAGCAAACACAAAAAATTTCAGAAAGAAAACTGAAAACTCTTTAAAAATGAATAGTATGGTATACAAAGGATGATATTTCTTCGAGGAATAAGTAGTCTTGCAATATTCCCCGCGTGCATTCTGTATAATTCGAATATTTCTCTCGAACGGTTAACGTTCTCGAGAATAATCGAATATACAGAATGTACTAGCGATATAACTACTGAGTATCCCTTGGTGGAAAGATCTGTCTGACCTGTGTCGTGATATTCGTGTTTCATCCACCAATAATCCATTGATAATAATCAATATTATCTCAAAGAATAACTTACGTAAACCAGTTTAGAATATCATACCGGATATCATCCAAATCAATCCAAGGATTCTATTGTTATAAGTGAAAGTCAAAAATGGCTTGAACACTTGAACACGCTGTATTTCGGAAACTATTGACTTGAGGCAAGAAACACCCTGTATATTTTTAAAGGAATATGTCAATTATATATGTGCATCGAATATACACATACTGGTAGAAAACGTATGAAAGACATCGATTTGATAATGTATTCATGTATCCATTATATACTAGATATAGATAAACCGATTGATCGGTTATATCCGTATAACCATATAAATCGATATTTTCAGAATGTTATGTCGTTTATTCATTTAGTCAGAAAATCCTAGCCCAATTTTTCTGAATACCCAACGTTACCTAAATACATGGTTTAAGTAATGCCCTCGGGCAGAATGAAGTGGGGCACCATCGTGCATAAGATATATAACATGACTTCCACTTGTTCCACAAGTATAAGAATATTATTTTCCAGGAAATTCAGATATTTTTGTTCATTTAAAACGGATTAAAAGTGGAAAAAACCGAGTATTGGCCAACTTTGGATTTTTTTGTGATTAAGCGA
Source organism: Agriotes lineatus (assembly GCA_940337035.1). Classification (NCBI taxonomy): domain Eukaryota; kingdom Metazoa; phylum Arthropoda; class Insecta; order Coleoptera; family Elateridae; genus Agriotes; species Agriotes lineatus. The sequence goes on from CALNHX010005023.1 coordinate 67,572, forward strand.
TTTGCAGCGTTTTCGCCAATTTTCTAGAAACTCCTCGTAGCGATTTCAAACAAGCTCTTTCAGTATATTTCGCCTCTGTTAAAAAGTCTTCTACCTTTGCAGTAACTATCCCTTTTGAACCCCATAACATAGTGTTTAGATACTTTCTTTAGTGATTACTATTACCCTTAAAATTTGTAGAACTCATTTTTACACCCTGTATAATAGAAAGATATTTTTTTAGTATTCAAGTGTGACTGCTTGTATTTTTTTCTAAGCAAAATAGCATAATCCCAGTTTTAGTAGTCTATACTTGCAAATCTACATTTATGTTGACTGCATCATGGAGGTTTTGTTTATGAAACTCTTCATATAGTGGCATTTTATTGTGTACTACTACCATAATAATAAAGTAAATTGGACTGAACTGTCACTCTAAAATAAATGTTATAGTAAATGTAGAGACATAACATAACATTTTACCAAATTTGAACATTAACAAGAAGCAGTGATTATAAATAAAGAATTGGCGATTGGACAATTATAACATTTTTTTTTTCTTTCGGAGATATTCATCATGACAAATTTTCCAAGATTCCTCAAGGCACTCTAACTATTTCAAGATCATTTGAAATTCATTTTACTAGATATTTTTTATTAGTTAAGTAAAAAATGAGGTGTGATAACCACACCTCTCTCTTTTATGCTACCTACAAAAAAAGTTACAGATGTTGACGTAATATATAACAGTTTAAAAATTTAAATTCCCATTATTTTTAGACAGAAAATCTTGATTTTGATTTTTTCAAAAACTACCTACTACCTATACTTCTTATAAACAACAAAAGTTGTAGACAGTTGCATAATATATGATCTTGTTCTATTAAATTTGGCTTATGTACAACCGATCAATAATAGGCGTTTTTTAGACATCATTTTCAGGCGTAAAGGTAACCTTTTCCGCCCTCAGGCGATATAGATATTTATGCATTAAGGGAGATATGAATATGTTTTTCCCTGAGATTGACATGTGTTACGGACCGAGGGCCACTGGCCCGAGGTCTGTAAGTCAACCGAAGGTAAAGAACATGTATATCTCCCGTGGTGCATACAATATTTTATCTACTAGCATATTCGTAAAAATAGTATGAAATTTCAAAATGTCATAATGACATTTAAAATTAGAATATGTAAGTCACATCAAGGATTGCTTCATTGTATGGTTGCTAAGACGTTAATTGTAGTTGCATTGTTACAATGAGTTAGAGGGAGAAATAATTTGACAAGTTCCTTGGGAGTTATGAGTAGCTGTTCATATTTTGTTTCTATGACGAAAATGTACAATATCATGTTGCTAGTAGATAAAATATCTTTTTCGCCGGCTAAATGACGTCAGCTGGCGTAAAAGAACTTTATCGCCCGCTGACGTTATTTTAGCAGGCGAAATAGATATTTATTTACTACCAACATGATATTGTACATTTTCGTCATAGAAACAAAATATGAAAAGCTACTCATAACTCCCAAGGGACTTGTCAAATTATTTCTTCCTCAAACTCATGGTAACCATGCAACTACAAATAAAGTTTCAGCAACCATACAATGAGGCAATCCTTGATGGTACATATTCTAATTTTAAATGTCATTATGAGATTTTGAAATTGGATACTATTCTTACTAATATGCTAGTAAATAAAATATTGTATGCACCACGGGAAATATTCATGAAAAACCTATTCATATCTCCCTTAATGCATAAATATCTATTATGCATTAAGGGAGATATGAATATGTATTTTCCCTGAAGTCAACTGAAGCTAAAGAACATGACAATTGTATTTATTAAGCAATTAATATCTGCCTTTATCATATGTTTAACACATTTGTCAATAATATTTGATAAATACTAAATTACTGTCTGTTTACAATTTTATGATTATCTAATTTATGATTCAATTGAATTCAATTTTAATAACCTTATAAGTAGCAGATATACAGTGTGTACATAAAGTAAGGAATAAATTCATTATCTAGAAAAGGGAAAGCTTTTCGGAAAAATCCTCAGACATGTCAACCTTTGTTTTAAGATGCGCATCTTTTGACGTTCTAGTCTCATTGGTGACATCATTACTGTTCCGGATATGACGTCATCGAAATTTTGTTCAAATGGCAACCTTTATTTTTGACAGCGCCATTTGAAAGAGCATATTTTTCTGCACACAACACATCAAAAGTTTTGTCATGTTACATAAGGAAATTTTCGATAAAATTAATGTTATAGTGATTTAAAATTAATTTATTTTATTCAGTTAATTGAACAAACTAATTAATTCAGGGGACTCTAAAACGTGAAGATCTGTTGAAAACTCAATTTGTAATTTTTGAGGTGAATCCAATACTTCCTTTATCGTAAAAGGAAGTAAAAAACTTACGTTTTGTATTGACAGCCATGAAAAGTCATAGTGACAATTTGGAAAGTACCGAACGATCAAATGTTATACGTTTGGCAGTACTGAAGTGTATTGTCAGTCTATGTCAAATTCGAGAGGTTAATAGGTTAAGTTTTGTTTGTTATTTGACACAGATTGACGCAAAACTTAACGTACAAATTTCGAATTTGGCATAGCTTGACAGTGCTACCAACACTGCAGTAGTAAGTGACATGGTTTTATCCCACTAATGAAATAAAGTAATTTCATTATTCCACTAGTGGATAAAGTGGTACTTTAGACGGTTCATAAGTGTGGATAAAACTTCAATTATAAGATGATTGTGGATAAAATGTCATTTTTGCTATAATAAAAAGAGTGGTTTTTTATGACTTAGAAAGAGACCTTTACAAAGCTAGGAAGGACTTCAGTTTCAACACTTAATTAATTAGTTTGTTCAATTAACTGAATAAAATAAATTAATTAAAATTAATTAAATCGTTATAACATTAATTTTCTCGAAAATTTCCTTATGTAACATGACAAAGATTTTAATGTGCTGTATGCAGAAAAATATGCTCTTTCAAATGGCGCTGTCAAAAATAGAGGTTGCCATTTGAAAAAAATGTCGATGACGTCATATCCGGAACAGTAATGATGTCACCAATGGGAATAGAACGTCAAAAGATGCGCATCTTAAAACAAAGGTTGACGTGTCCGAGGATTTTTCCGAAAACCTTTTCCTTTTCTAGATAATGAATTTATTCCATACTTTATGTACACACTGTATGTTATATTATTACTTTCCTATTATATGTGCCTTGTTTTAAGTTGAAGGTTCATAGACTAACTTTTTAAGCTTCTATCTTCGAGCTCATTATCTTCTATAATCTTCTATTCGCCAGATCTCTGCTACAGCTAATCTCGTTGTAGTTGGCAGCACATCCTTATGTAGTAGTAATCGATGCACTCACTGAGTTTTTAATTTTGAACTAAATATTGTATTCCATACTTTATGTACACACTGTATGTTATATTATTACTTTCCTATTATATGTGCCTTGTTTTAAGTTGAAGGTTCATAGACTAACTTTTTAAGCTTCTATCTTCGAGCTCATTATCTTCTATAATCTTCTATTCGCCAGATCTCTGCTACAGCTAATCTCGTTGTAGTTGGCAGCACATCCTTATGTAGTAGTAATCGATGCACTCACTGAGTTTTTAATTTTGAACTAAATATTGTCTATCACAATTTTCAGGTGTATGACAATATAAATGGATACATACCAGTACATTAACGTCTAAAATTGACTATTAAATGCGATTTTAAATAGGACTTATGTCAATCCAATTTATATTTTTATACAACCCATTTGTTCTGTTTATTTTTAAACTACCCACCAAAAGCAATGGTTATTTTTTTAAATTTTATTCCGCACTCTGCCAACAGCCGTTAGGCCAATTATAGGTGTCACTGTACATTTTATGGGGACTTCCAACCCCACTAACGACTGTCATGATGTTATTATGACAACCGGGACCAACTTTCTTCCGTGGCACCCGTAGCACGAGGTGCCGGGAGAAGCAGCCGTGGAACTTCCATCCAAGTTCTGACCAGAGAGAGAGCGTTGCTTAACTCTGCTTATTGAACGTGGACGCTTGTTCAAGCTACACCACCCGGGACCCTTATCAAACAATTGATAATACCGTTTTCTTTTATTACTTGTTATGACTGTTCTAATTGTCATAAATCATAGTTTTAGGTTAACAGTTTTACAGTGTGTATGTTTTCATTTTTTCAACTACATGACCAAATATGTAAGAATTAAACTTTTATATTACATTTTATAATAATAATAATTTCTTTCAGATAAATATTGACTAATTTGTATTACAATTGCAATCAAAACTGGACTATTCACAAATGAATTGCAAATACAGTTGTAAAAACCCGAAATTCCAATGATAAAACGAAACCATCACTCCTTTTAGGAACATTATTTTAAGCTACTTTATTATTGCGTAGTTATTGAATGCTATCAGTTAATGGTCATATCAATACATAAATAACCATTTTATCAAATAATTTTAAAATTTTCCCGGAAAACGGAGAAACAACATGAGAGTAAAGTACCACTTCCGGTTGCCCGCTTTTAACTAAAAGTGACTGAGACCTCCGAATGTATACTAAAAACGAAGATATAGATTTTCAGACCGATCGACTAAACCCTATGGAGAGGATACAGGCAGACTCACAGACAAATATCAAACCACTGTTTCTGAATCAAAGGACACGAAAACGGATATTTCCACAAAAATCTCGAGTTTACGTATACAATTCGTACATAATGACTTCATGATTCGTCGTATTTATTAGTCTCGTTCGCAAAACTCGCTTGGCCATAAAATAGACTCGTCCAATTAAGTCTCAGATTATGTACTTGGTAGACAAACGCATTGATCCTTCGCGACTAGGTGAATGACTTTCAATTAAGTTTGCGAGGATTTTTGTTCTCTACAGACACAACACTTTGGCTAGAACGTAAGATTTATTATTCTATCAATTATGAGGATGCTTTCCCGCGGCTGCCTTACTCCCAGCGCTTCAGTCAGTCCTCTCTCTTAACAATTAACCCAATATCAATTACGCAACCAGGTCTGTCAAATTTCGTGTCTGAGCCACCCACGAACCAGATATAGAATCATGTCACATGGATTGGAAAGGTGCATTTCAGAGCTTTCCTGGAACTGAAACTCCGGCAGAAGGTTAACTGCATTGTTTTCCTCGCAGGGCTTCGGACTTACCGGCAGCGATTTTTGTCGGTAAATTTGTGCCATTTAACGGCTCTGATATATCGCTTGCCGCCGCAGCGAGATTACGTTTGTCGCAGGCGGCGCGAGTGGGGCAACAGGAGAAAGGACAGCGGCTCGGACAGCAGGTGAGAGGGAAACTCGCGCGCGATATAGTTTTTTCGATTTCTTTTTCAAATTTTTACATTACTCGGCGATTGGTCTTAGTGCGCTATACGGAACAGTGCTGTCTGCGTACGGGTCATGCCTCACTAGTGCGGGACGTGCGCCTTTTTTTACGTGTCAAAAAATGCTGTGGTGTGTAGTGATTTTTTATTAAATTATTTTAAGCCTTCGTGCTCGCTCCCACCCCTTAAGTATATAATTATCTACAAAAGTTCTAAATTAACTAGTTTCACTAATTTTTATCGAAATTTAAATTTTCAATGCTACATAAACCGAGTAACTCGGTCTATCTTTAACCCAGCAACAAATTTACATTTTTACAGTAATACATTCCAATTAAACTATTACTTCAAGCCAATTTTAATATTACTTTAAAGAAATCTATGTTGATAAAATTTAAAACGACATATGCGATCTGTTACGATTAAGCTGCTTTTGGATTTGATTTAAAACAATTCAGTCGCCAACAATGGTTGCAATTAAAACTGTTTAAATAAAAATTAATTATAATTTCAATGCTAACAATCTAACCACAACAATCTCAAAAATAAGTCCATTCTTTTAATGCAACATTTTTGACATTCTTCTTTATTTTTATAGGGTTCTAACGTGTCTAGAATGCCATATGTGACGGAAGTTATCTGTGATTAAGTTGACTTTGGATTTAATTTAAAACAATACAGTTACCAGCAGTGGATGTGATCTAATGCGCCATGAAAGTGTTATACATATTTTTCCTTTTGTGCATTTTGGGCATCTGTGCCCAAAGGAGGCCAGCGGTAAGTGTTTAACGATTTTTACAATGTGTTTCGGCAACTTATGTAAATCTATTGGTTAAGTAACTGGACCACTTTGTATAATCAAGTAGAACTGCTTGGTAGAACTGCGAATGACTAGCGTTATGTAAGGCCGTAATAGTAGCCGAAAATTAAAAGATGCTCGTATCTGCTAATTATTATAATTTGGCTCTGCGAAATTACTTCTTTAAGGTTGTAAAATTAAATTGCTGTAATTATCGTCAAGATGCTAGTAAATTTAAAATCTTTATTTGATTTATAGCGTTTTTCAATATATTTCTATACTATCGTGTGACTAGCTCCAGAACTGGCTCTTTTAACGTCCTTCAAGGCTGTATATACGGACTTGTACAATTCATATTAGTAGTATATAAAAGGCCATAAATTTAGTACTAGTAGTTCACGCGTTAAAATTTCTAAAAATGAAATTTATCCTAAAACAAATACTTTCGCCTACTGCTTGACGTAATTTTATAAAGCAATTGTTGTAAATTACAACCGTTGATAATATTTATCTAGCACTGTTTTTACTTTCCTTTGTTTAATTACTGTTTTGCAAAGTACCTTGCAGAAAACAGATTGAATGATATATCACATATTGTATAACTAATAGGATCGCTTACGGTTATGAACCAAAGGTTTTGCTTACAAATGCAGAAAGGTGAAACAACGACATACAAGTATCAACAATTTAGTAGTAACTCCAAACTGTATATCACACTACAATATTGAATAGCTCTATGTCTCAAAACTCATTAGAAATAAAGTAGTAGGCCCAACCATCAGACAATCATAGAATATATTGGGTCGGATTGCTACTACTTACGCAACGGGATTTAAAGGTACTAATATCAATTTCTCAATAAATCAATGTGGTTCAATCCCTACCATTGTTTTTGATCTTCATTGGATACCACTTGTCATCAATATAATATTGTTTAATTTATTACAATGAAAAAGAAATAATATTAATTCCAAAACGAGCATTCCACATATTTAATTTATTCGTCTTCTATATAATTTTGTCATCTGCAATTTTTTGTGTGTTTGTTCAGCATTTCTTATTTTCTACGTGCTAATAATAACAACAGCGCAAATTTATACTTTCTCACTTTTATGTGGCAGCAGTTATATTAAACGTCCTTTCTTTTCCTCTCTAATCATTTATGTCCAAATAAATAAGTTCATATAGAATTAAATAAACATCTAATATAGTACCCAATTCGTATTACATGATATTTTCAACACTCGTTATATAATTTAAAATTTCAAAGATGCATTTCTTATCTCAGTTCAAATAAAGTTGCCGAAAGTTGTGAAAATTAATTCAAATTATTTAGAAGTTGCAGAATTTAAACTAAACAATTCTGGTAGTCGTTAGATTGAAAATTCAATACACGTTTTATTTTAAATCATGATTTGCAGTATATAAATACTCTTTTAAATTGCCACCAATGATAATATCAACATAATTAAAAAGGAGGCATAAAATTATTGTTTATTTTGAAAATTCTTATTGGTACACATTTCCTGGAAACTCAAAGATTTTATATTTTCAGTGTAAAAGTTTGAGTAAATTTTCAATCTCTACCTTAAAATTTCAGATAGAATGCGACACAATGTTTTTTTGCATCCCCTAATTCTGTTGTTTTGAAAACTAGACATTGAAATATTAAGCTTTGTTCCTCATTTCAAGATTTAGCAAATAGTGTTCATTCAAAATTAAATTAAATTAAAAAATCTGTGAACTGATTTATCTGGCGAGAGAAAAATAATAAGGTAGTTATTATGTAATTCCTGATGTTAACATTTTTGCTGAAGGACTAATATATTAGTGACCTAGAAACACCTTTCAGCTAATGCGTTTTACCTTTTAAAATAGAACAAATGAAACATTATTGCTGACAAATGTAGCTTATATACATAATTATTGTTTTGCCTACAATACAAAAAGGTTAAGATTTGTTATTTTAGTCTCGAAATTTCAAGCAATTCTAATACTTGACTGTCTAGTTAAGAATTTACTTTTTTAAAGTGATAAATTTTGTTTTAAATTTTTGTAAGGATTTTTATCATTCAACTCTCTTAATATTAAAAATTAAGTTTAAAAAATAAATTTTATGAATGTTCCAGGCTTCTAGTGTATTTGGTCATTGATGGATAAACAATTCATTACAAGACCAGACATTACATGGAATGCTAACTTGATATTGCCACTAGATTAAATTAGAGAACATATATAATCACTCCTATTATATAGAAAGACATGCTAAATTACACTAGGTGGATGATGTTCATATCCGCTTCATGTAAAACTGCAAATACAATTTTCCATTAATGAAATCATTAAAATTAGCAAAAAAATCTGAGACTACCTGCTTTATTAATCTGCTTTTCCAAGTATTTATTAATCGTTTTAATATATTGTTAGTCTTGGAAAACATTTGAATTTTATTACAGTTTTTGAAACAAAATAAAACTTGCACTGAAAATAAAAGTGTTACTTGGTTCAACTAATAATTTCACTAAGTGCAAGTTTATTTTGCAGCATTACATGAAACGTCTAAAAAAGTCAGCCACCTAGTATACTTGAATATAATTTTCCCACGTGGCTGAAGTAGGTTACTCTTTTATGTAACGTTTAAAATGTCTCACCTTTTGATAACATATTCATCCATTTCAGTAACTGACTGCTACGTTTCATGTACTTTCTGGACAGTTCATGAAATGGCCAATTACATTATAAAGCTGTAAAATCTACATGTACTTATATTTTGTTATAAGAATAACGTTATCTAGAAATCATTATACTGGATAATATTTTTCAGTTTTCAGTTAAATTGAAATATTTACTGAGGTGAAATTTTTATCTACAGTGACCCCCAAAAAGTCTAATTTTGATTTTTCAAAAAAACTTTTTACGACCATAATTTGTGCTTGTTTGAAAACCTATTTAGCACCTGCCATATATACCGAGTGATTTATACTTAGTTAGAAAGTTGTCAAAATAAAAAACGTGTTATTTTCGGAACTTAAGAAAGATTTTAATGAGATTTTTTTAATATGTATTAGTTTTAGCTAACTGAACAGTTTCAATACCAGAAAACAACTTACTTCCCTTCTCTAAAATAGGAAGGAAGTATTATAATCGCGAAAAAAACATTCCGAGATTTCTTCAGATCTTCACGTTTCAGAGTTCCTAGATGACCAAAAACAGGTTTTCTCAATTGCGTCTGTCTGTATGTCTGTCTATCTGTCTGGTTGTTGGCCGTATAGCTCAAAAACTATTTGTTGGAGATAGACGATATTCCGTATGCGGATTATATGCCTACCTGGCATAAAATCTAGAAAATGTCAGTCAAATATATACAGCGTGAGCACCTTTAAAAAATAAAACTTTGTCCATTTTTGCTTTAACTGACAGAGAGATAAAAGCATTAATTTGCACATACCTTAGGTTTTAGTCTTGATAAAAATGGGACCCAATAGATACAGGAAAATTGTTGTAAAAAATAAATATGGGCAAGAATAAGCTGTTGAATGTAATGCAGTCGCTGCGCGGCGATATTCGGCATAACTCTATGGCAGGATACGTAAGCGCTGGAATCTAATCCCATCTGCAACACTTTTTTATTTAGAAATTGATTTAATTTGCATTACCGATTGCTTCCTTTTATTGTTTCAGTATTATTAGGAATGTTAAGATAGTTTTACACCTTCTTGCCTGTGAGTTTTCAAAATATTTAGTGTCACAACTACTACTTGCGAGGGAAGTTCTGAGTAAAGTCGTTTAGAGGCGTTTTTCTTTCACTACTGCAAAAATGGAATATTAAATTTTGTTACACACACCACGATGTAATTTCAAAATTGGAAAAAGCAATAGAAAATGTTAATTGTTCCTTTAGATATTTGATTATTTACTGGAAAGTACTATTTTTGCATACTTCTTACGTTTTTAATGCAAGGCGTTTTTTCTAGAAGAACTATATTTCAATGATAATATGTATCTATTTAAACATTTTCTAAAAACTCAAATCTACCCTTGTTATTGAATTACGTTCACAAAAATCCTATAAATGTTCCTTTGCAGTTGCCTAAATGAAGAGATTTGTTGTATGTTAGTTGATATAACCTCATATTTCCATAAAATATTATTTCTAACAGTTATAACAATTACTGTTTAATTAGACTGAAAATTTCAAAATAATTGTTTTAAGTATTTCAAAGCATCTTTTGAATACCTACTTAAAGTAGCAACAAGAAATTACTAATTTAACAAAGATTTTTTGCTAAGATATTGGATTTATTACAAAATTTCGTATTTTAATAGAAAATTAAATTTCAAAAACCTTCTCTCCATCTTAGCTAGTAAATGCATTTTATGTAATTATTTTCAAAAATATAAAATTTGACAGATAACGGAAGTCACTTGGCAACTTTTGTTTGGCTCGTTTATAATATTTTTCATCCATCCCTGATCGCCAGAGTTTGTTTAAAAAGCTCCAAATAAATGTTTTTCTATCTGATGCCAACTTTGTGGCGACCAGTGTAGTCTATATCCAATTCTACTGTATACATTTCTGCTTTTAATAACAAGTGCAACAAGTGTCGTAAGTGAAAACGGTATTATTAAACCAGACGTAATTGCCTTAATTGCTGGCTGAATTGTTGGTTTCTAAGTGAAACCTTGTTTGGGTAATTAGGAATACTTCACAGTTAGGTAAAGCTTTTCGATCTGCCAGCAGCGATACAACTTTGTGAGGCCATTAGACTCCATTATTGCCATCTGTTTCATAATTTCTAATTTATAATGGCGACGGCGACGTGTTGATTTTCGTGAACTATAGCCCAAACCGATAAATTCTCGAATTCGCAGACTTCCGACCAGGATTGTCGGCGGCCTTTCTCCATTTTGTCACGTGTGGCATTTTTAAACCGAAGACGTTTCATAACTTGCCCACATTTCGTTGTAGGTAGTTACCTTTCTCAACCATAACAATCCATTTATCTTGTCGCATTGTTGAGCATTAGCAGTAACTTGTTTGCTGAAATGCCGATTTAGCTTAGTTTGGAATTTCACGGCCTCTAATGGCAAAACTTTCCCATTCAATAATTTTTGTTTGCCATTTTAAAAGTCACCGACATGCCGATAGGAATTAAGAAATTATTGCGTGTAATTATTGTAACTAGAGGAATTTGTCTAATTAATTATGGCTACAGAACCGTATTTCTGTACCACTTTCTAGCTACAAGCAAAGCTTATATTATTACGCAATCCATTTTAATTATTCAAGTAGGCACCAAGGCGATTTTATTGTTATCCGTACATTGTAAATCTAAAAATATAAGATTACACTGAATTGTGGTCCGGAGAAACCGTGTAGCTTTCACATCTTTATTAATCGTCCAAGAAAGTGTGCATCTTGTAGGGATTAAAATTGGAATATTGTGGGAATTCAGGATTATGCAATGCGGCATCATTCCCATTTCGCCTAATTAATGTGGGGATTTCGGTTATTAATAAATAGAAGTACGCGTTGGAAGTGTAAAACCTTGTAATTGCGCTAACGTATTAGCCTTAATGGCAATCAGGTAACGATCGACATCTAAATTTCACAAGAGCGTTTCTTAATGCAAGCTAATCGCTGCACAGTCAACGTAGATAATTATTGCTTTTCATTCGGACGATGAGGTGTCTTAAGGTTGTTCCACTTAATTAAGTCAGATAATTATTTAGGAATAAACGCAATTCATAGTTAATCACCTATTAAATTTGGAGCATTTAAAACAATAAATGTATAATCGCCAAGCTCATCAAAACTTCTATAGCAATACAACTACCATTAAAGCGCTATAGCTTACAATAAAACCAATATCTTTCATATTATTATCTGCGGTTATTCAGCCTGTTCTGTCCTTCACTCTTGAATTAATTACGTACCATATTACCGACCAATCGAGTTCTGTTCGTTTTTCATACGAAAGTATAATTATGCCGCATATCGGATTTTTAAAACCGCTTTTCTGCAATACTGCAGCGGCGAAAACTCAGTCATTAGCGTACACTTCCGCCATTGCATTTATTATCGCGACTACTTAATTCTCTAGAAAATACAATTAGAAACCGGGATGATAGTGAGAGTATCTTCGTAATGGAAGGTTGCGGCTGTTTATTTTTTCGTATTCGAACCGCAATTATTCAACTCTGACCCCATTTATTCACTTGCGATGTGCAATTTGCATTTATAAGCGACGCATCATACTGTAGGGTAACTGCAAGAAGTGAAATTCATTCACTACAATATTATTTTAAAGTCGGTTTATTCTGGTATCAAAAAGAAAGCTGCTCTACGGGGGGAGCAACTGTAATTTATGCAAATATATTTTTTTTATTATTTGTTAATAAATATTTCGAATTTCTGTCTACAAGACGAAGGAAGTATTGTAATCGTGAAAAATAACCCTCTGTTTTAGGGTCTCTAGATGACAACAAGTATGTTGTCTCAATTTCGTCTCTCTGTCTGTCCGTCTGTCTGTTTGGTGGTTTATCTGTCGGCCTGTTTGTTGGCCGTACAGCTGAAGAATTATTTGTTGGAGAAAAATGACGTTTTGCATGCTGATTAGGCATTTTGCACATGGTTCAAATTTTTACTTTTAACGAAAATATGTTTATTTGAAATCTAACAAGGCGAACATCGTAAAAGACCACAATCGTTGCTGACCGCACTTGCTACGAAAATTCGGTGTAAAGTCTTTCACAAATTTTTAAATTATGTTGAACCTTAAGCAGCAGTTATTTGTTTGTTGAACACTTATTTACTCTTTTATCATAATTAAATATTTATTTCTGCATTTAAATAAAATTTGCTACTGCATAACGCATATGAATAATGAATTGAATTATAGAAACCATTATAACTCTCATTTGATATTTAGTTGAATTCACAGATATTTGCATTGGAAAATTGTTTAAATCAACTGCTAAAGTTAAAATAAATAAAAAGACTTAACTTTTCAAAACTCATTTAATCTCAAACGGTTACTTTTTAAAGGAAAACTAATGAGTAGCATATAATTACTCATATAATTGTTGGAAAAACCTCTTAAGAACACGTAATTGAAAATTCCTCATTATTTATACGTATTTTCAGAACTAAACTACACTAAAGTGCATATTTGACGTACATGCTAAAAAACCTGTTCGACTACTTCGTGGCTAATATACTTCTTTTTACAAATTTAAGCAACAGGCTCCGTTGATCTGTACTAGTGCCGATTAGTGTGCCTTGATATCAATTTGACGTATTTGTCCGTATCCTGGAAAAGACAAAATACATTGACATCAAGGGACCCTAGCACCGATCAAGCATTTAAAAAAATCTAGAAACCTCAAAGGCCCTTACCCCAATTTCTTTTTCAAATTTAACTTAAAGAAATATTCAGGATAGCCTTGATAAAATTCTATTGAATAACAGTAGTTTTCGAGCTTTTCCTAATTGAATTATAAATGCAACTAGTTTTCCTTCAAACTAAACTGAAGACAAGTTATTGAAAAAAATAAACTTACAACAAACAGAAACCTGCTACGTAAATGTCATCAACAAGTAAATTTAGCAATTTATGTTAACGGAAATGTAAAAAAAGTTTATTAATTATTTAATTGCTTATAAAAGGTTAAACAGACTGCGGCAGCTAGCTGCGACTACTGAAAAATCAAAACGAATTTACCTGTGGTCATTCATAAGTATAATAAAACTCCAATATTTGGAAGAAATTATATAAACGAAACAAAAATGGCAACACATGCTCAAATACGCTTGAAGCAAACGATACCTTTTTTTCTATTTTAAAACTCCTCGAAAATATTAGCCCGGTCATTTCTAAAGCCATACGTTTTGGATTAAGGTGCTCTCCTAGAATTAGAAGCTAAATCAAGAGAGTTATCTATAAAATGGTGTTTTGTCTACTGTGTGCTGATTGCAACAGATCGAGATGTTTGAAGCCTATAGCAGAATGGACAGATCATGCCTATGTTTCCTCAGCATAGTACCCTTAACATATAATTTCTGAAGATATATAAAATACTAACTTCCTCACGACCAGTATCAAACTTTGAAAGGATTATGTCGACCATATAATATAAATGTTGATTAATTATTCAATTCGAAGCTTTTTATTGCATAAGTTCCTTCAAATAAACCTTTAGCCCTTCGAAATCATCTTTTTTTTATAAACATTTGTGCTGAAAAGTTGTGAAAGTAATATAAATAAGGGAAATACAGTCTAACTATGTATTGATCACTTCAAACGTCTAATACGTAATAATTTTCACCAAACGCCTTTGATTTTTGGCTCCTCAAACGCTATAGCGGCAACATATAAATTCGTCATGATTTTGCAATGAGCTTAGCGAGTTGCCGCAACGGTTGTAAAATTGCAACAGGCAAGTTTGGCAAAACAAACTAATAATTGTTAATTTAATAAAATTCCTATTGCAGGCCAAAACTTTTTAAATATTTGTATTTTTCTAGAGAACAGTCTTTAGTTTTTATTTTTTCTTTATCGTAAGGCAAAAGTAATATATTTATTTATAAAATAACCTGGGCTAGATAGCATTAGAATCAAATATTCTCGATACTGATATATGTTTAATATACAAATTATAAAACTAGCATACTACATTTAAGTAAAAATGCAAGGTCAGAGCTGATATCTTAGGCCCACTACTGTTTGTTACTTCTATCGACTAAGTAATAACGACAGAAGATAGACAAACCCAATGTACACACTAGGATTGGCATATGCTTCTGCTATTGTCCTAATAGTATAAAAAAATACAAATGATCTTCAAAGAAACGTAGACATCTGGAATATCAGCCTACAAGAAAAAAAAAGATAAACATCAATAAGAGCGAAATTCTACATGTCATTAAAGAAAAAAGGATAGAAAACCCAAACGTAAGGATAAAATATGTGGACAAATACGAATATTCGGAAAAATAATCGGCACGAATGGAAAGGTAGAATAAAAAGTGAAAAACAGAATAAGCAAGGCGAGTATAGTATCAAATTAACAGCACCCGAATAGGAAAGGAACATTACGTACAAAAACCAAAATACACTCACTATGCAATATTTATACCAACACTCATGTATGGCGCAGAATCGTGGACAATGCTCGATAAACATAAATCTATGGTAACTGCAAAGGTGGAATATCTCAGAAAACTACAAGAAAAAACAAAAAGAAGCATTGGTAGTAGAAATGAAAGAAAATCAATTAAACTGGCATGAGCACCTGTGTTTATTAGCAAGGAAAGGATTACAAAAAAGATGATTGAAATGTAACCCCATAGCAGAAGAGCACAAGGCAGATCGAGGTTACAATGGGAAAAAAACCTCAGGGAAAAAAGGAAAAACCGTTACAAAAATAAGAATTTATTTACTAGCAACATGATATTGTACATTTTTGTTATATAAACAAAATATGAAAAGCTACTCATAACTTCCAAGGGACTTGTCAAATTATTTCTCCCTCAAACTCATGGTAACTGTGCAACTACAAATAACGTCCTAGCAACCATACAATGAGGCAATCCTTGTTGTTACTTACATTAGCTATTTACGTTATTAGACCGGTAGCAACATTTTTATGGCCGCGCCAATACTTTACAGGTTGAGCCCGTAGGGCGAGACCTGTATGTTTGGCAAGGCCATAAAAATGCTACCGGTCGTGGATCGTATAAGATTTTTTAGGATACGAGTCCGGTAGATAAAATTTACCGGCCGGTAGTTCTACTACTGGTCTAGGCCGGTAAATTTTATCTACCGGACTCGTTTGTAACTATGTAAACGCTAGTTACCAATGCAGTATCCTAAAAATTATATTTTTTGTAATACCTACTTGTTAAATATTTCTTTAAGGACTGTTTACTACTGCGTAAGCAACCTCTTTACGGCCCGGCCGTAAAAAGTGTCAGTAAAAACCACGGCCTGCACACAAATCCAGCAGCAAGCAATCCTTCAACTCTACGTAGAAGAAGGCGCAAAAGACTGCTATAATTCCTGAACATACGCTAAAATAACTTGCTCATTCAGAATCTTAACATCTTTAGGAATACCTTCATCATTTTCTACAGATGTCATAAGTTACGAGCTGGTTACAACTTAAAACTGCTTACAACCATACACGAAATTGGAAATAACTGACATTTACAAACAACAGTTGCAACGTTCTACGCACTCTCAATCATTCTAAAATGTCATTACACAAACCTAGCGTTTTGATGAAAATAAATTAGAAAAATATAGATATGACCGAATTGTATGTAGGTATTACAAAAACTATTGTACAATACACGTCCGTTAGGGCCTTTACTGCCTCGCCAGTATTATTCGAGTCGCTCTTCGAGCTCGTCTCACAAATTCTCTGGCTCTGCAGTAAAGGCTATCCTAACGGACTTCTACTGTAAAATACTATTAAATGTCATTATGCCATTTTGAAGTTTCATACCATCCTTACTAATATTATGCTAGTAAATAAAATATTGTATGCACCACGGGAGATATTCATGTTCTTTACCTTCGGTTGACTTACAGACCTCGGGCCAGAGACTCTCGGTCTGTAACACCTGTCAACCTCAGGGCAAAAACATATTCATATCTCTCTTAATGCATAAATATCTACTTTGAAAGAGATACAAACAATTTCAAGAGATAGATGAAAACTCAACGCCGCGCTGTGTGACATAGGTAGTAGTAGAGAAAGAAGACCCAGAAAACAATGAAATGTACAATTTAGATTCTTTAATATCTTAAATATGGTAGATTTAATTTTAATTCTACTTCAGTAAGTCATAAATTTCATACAAGTGATTTTTTACCAACTGCACATGTGGCTCAACTAAAATAAATTAATCAGACGTTTCTTTCAAAAGATTATCAGGTTTGTTTTTTCTTATCTATTATTATTTACTTTGGTTGAAGCAGTCATGCTTTGCATAACTTTATATGAGGTCATAGTTATGAATAATAATAATAATAATATGGAAAACAAGTTATCATATGTCAAAATACTGTTGAAGCAACAGCAACTAAATTTTGAAATTGTATGTAAGTATACAGTGCGTCCAAGATGAGGAGGCCCAGTATGGGGATCTCGTTAATAGTAAGATACAAATTTGGTTAAATGGGAAAAAAGTTGCATAATGGAAGGACTAACAAAATAATTCCTTAACTAATCTTTGATATGATTTTTTGTATTCAAGTTATATTAAAAAAACTAATTTACGTTATAAACTTTTTATTTAACGTTTCGTTTTCGAACAACTATCATCAATTTAATTTTTAAATACGGTTCTTATTTTCTTATGTCAAATTTTAGAGGCTCTTTTTATTCTGAATTGAAGAATATACCACACATTATGGTGACGAAAAAACTGATATAAATATTGATAACGTACTCTTTAATTATATGAAAAGTTGCGTAAAGAAGTTTTATCAGTTTCCCTCTAACTGAAATGTTGACGTCAGCAAAAATAAAATAGCAAATTAAAAATTGGTTTTTTAAGATAACTTAAAACGAAAAATCATATCAATGCTTCCTAGGCATTATTTTGTTAGTCCCTTAATTACGCAACTTTTCTCCTAGTTAACTAAATTTGTATCTCTTTCCATTAACGAGATCCCCATACTGGCCCTTCTTACTTTCGACACACTGTATATCTGTAGTTAGTTCCCGCCATAAAGTCTCATATTATAAATTTCCGGTTTTACGAATTTAAAGAAAATCTATCGTCTCGCCAAGCTCTAATTCTGCCAATTTGAATTTATGTAATTATTCAGACAGATTCCAATTTACCGTTCGTAATTAGTTGCCATGCTGGCGCTAGTAAGGGTGGTTACGTCACTTTACGTGACACATTACAACAACGTGAAGATCAATCTTTTTCAATTGACGCCTCCTTTTCCATTTTGGAAAAATTGTGCGCCCCCCCCCCCCCCCCGTAATATATGTGGGTCGGGTTTTAATTGTTACAGTTATATTTTAATAAATAAGTGGTAAAGTATTAAGTGTGGTAAAAAATAAGAAAATTTATTCCACAAGTACAACAATGGAAAGTGTAAAAGTTCAAGAATTAATCAAAACTCAATGAAAAGGTTGGAACTGATGTTTTTTGAGAAGTCTACAGGAATGGGAAATGGGAAAGCCTTTGCTCGGTTGATGTTAATTACTAGAAGCCGTCGTACCATATAGTTAGTATATTGAACGCTTGAAGTTCTTAAAATGTGATTTGAA
Organism: Agriotes lineatus; assembly: GCA_940337035.1. NCBI lineage: Eukaryota > Metazoa > Arthropoda > Insecta > Coleoptera > Elateridae > Agriotes > Agriotes lineatus. The sequence continues at coordinate 86,051 of CALNHX010005023.1, forward strand.
ATAGAACAAAGATTTATTGTTAATTAATGTCTATTATTTTTCAGTGTGTGAAATAATAAATTTTAATAACTTTAATCTTAATACTTAATTTGCTCAACAACTCCCTTGACATTTTCTAACGCCCCGCCATAAGGGACGCTTCTCTGTTTGAGAACCACTGCTGTAGATGCTTCTTAAAATTATTATTTCGACACAAAGTGTACGAAGTATTGAAATTCCCTCATATCGAAAACCACTCTGAGTCAAATATCTCTAAAATTCGTGTCAACTGACTAATGAAGCCAGTATACCAAATCTCCGTCTCGGCTGTGCGGATCTTTTGGTGAAGACCCCAGCCCACTAGATCCCTCCCTCGTATTGAGGGGTGCCTAAACGTGCTGTGCGGTGTACGTATGTTCGTATGTCTAGACGATTCCAGTCGCCGGGAACCTTCCTGAAGTCTTGGATCGTTTAGCTTGGTAGCCGAAGAGTGTTTAAAGTTCATGTGTAATTATCAAGAAACGAACCCAGTCTGGGAGAATCTGTGCTGAATCGATATGTTTTCGGTTCCCAATTCAATTAACAGAAAATTAGAATAAATAACTAGGTAAACAACTACTTTGTAAGATATTCATAGAAAATACTGTTTATCTGTTTCTCAAACCGTCAAGAAACTGTTCGTGCATAGTTACAAGCTGTACTTCAAGACAGATTCTTTTTCATGAATTTATATTATTAATTGTTGAAGTTATATTAGAACGTCCTGTATAGAATAACGATGCATATTTATATTTTGTAGTTTTTAATTTAGAGAAATGCCCAGAACATTCTGAATAATAATGTAAAAATTGTATGAACAAATTATTCCAACCTGTCGATTCAAATTGATAAAAAATAATCAACCCATGTGAGTGCTCTATAATTTGAAATTAAGTAAAAAGTGGCAAAAGTTCAGCTGTTTTGTAGGTACCTATTTATTTTCATATATGCATTCCATAGTTACAAAGTGAGCTCCTGTAAAAACAATTACTTTAAAGGGCATTTATAAATAGTGTTCAACAATGTGACCTTTACCATAACAATCACCTTTCGGATGCAATGTAAAAGGAAGACCCAAAGATTCATCAATTGGCACGTTTATATATTCATCACGTGCCCCAGTAAAAGGCAGAACAGCCAACAGAACAATACCTAATCCTTGTAATTTTTAACATTTTACGTAACTGGCTTGTAACATGTTTTGTGGATGCTTCATGACAGGAGTGTTAATTTGACGAATTTGCATTCGCGTTTGAATTTTAAATGATGCGACTACTATCGTAGGAATTGATAAATTGATTTCCGTCCTTTCTAACAACATATTTAGGCTTTCACAGGCTTCAGTATTGTCTCAGAAGCTGATCGATGTCTATATTTTACATTATTTGGTATAGAAAATAAATACGCTGCACAGTTTTCGACGTCAGAGTCTGTGCTGTCCCTGATATATGTTGATTTCGCAACTCAAATTTGTAGACAACCACGAACAATGATCTATTGAAATGCCCAAGAAAACTGCCGGCGTATCTGGAGCAAGTTTTTAACGAACACAAGCAGGAGTTAGCATAATGAACAGGTTGCTTTAGTGTGTTGTTATGGATTCATAAATGTCAAGAGGAAAATTAAACCGGATTTTTTTATCGTGGACACGCCCGGATTAATGGTAAAAAGTCCGGTTGGCGTGTTTTTAATGCGTGGCATTCTTAGGCCCACTGTTTACCTCTTGGCATTTGGTTTTTTGGAAAGGCGCCGCGTTATGAAATGATGCACTGAAAATGAGACAAGCAAACACTGTGGCTAATGGCCGATTAGAACTGGATCAAAGGTTAGGCGAAATGTATGTATCTGGTTACATCATCCAGCTTCGGGTCTATTTTCTAATTCTTTGAAAAGGTACGCCCGTTATTCATCTTTAGCTGCCCCATTAACAAATAATCGCATTTCGCTAGTTGGTTACCTAACCTATCAAGCAAATTTGATATATTCCTGTAGCATTGCCTTAAACCATTGTACAGTTTTTTAGTGTGAGCTAGTTTTACATCAATTAATATTTAAAAGTTCTTCGGCGTGCAAAAAACTAAAATAGTTTCAATTAATTTCCAAGGACTATAGAGAATTTAAAATGCGTATACCTACTGAAAAAACTACGAATGTAGATCGCAGATGTAAAAAATATTTGTTGGGCAATTATTTACTATTTTATGAGTTAGTCGTTATTTTCTTTAATTGCAGTGAAAACCACCAAGTTTTAAACGTTCGGAAAAGGCTCAATTAGTTTTTAGTTACGTTAGAAACATATAGTTTTAATAAGCTTGTTAAACTCTTGGCAAACTACATTTTCAAGCTAGACTTTTTTATTAGAATTAATTTAATGTCGTTAGAATAAAATGATAATACCTGAGATATATTTTATTTTAATTTGGAGTCTGTAGATAAATATAGTGCATTTATAATGTATGTAATACATGTATAGTTGAATTATAGCTAACATTTTTGTTTTAGTTTTGGAAAAATTTAATTAAAAATTAAAAATTTCAAAATTTATTAAATATTCCGAGTATAATGCAATCTAAGAACGCCATATAAAGATATTTATGTACGAGTGTATTAAAAAGTACCGTTTATGGTATACTTTCCCGGCAATAAAGCAGCTCTTTATGATACGTCACTTTATTTTACTTGTACTATAAAATACCTCTACGTCGGCTGTCAATGTCAAAATAAATGCTTGTCATTATTTATCAAGACACTAAAATGCCAAACTTTTATCTGTCACAGACTAGATGTAAAATTTATAAATTAGATTATTTTCAATATCAGCAGTCGATCATAAAGCTTTGTATATAACTCATACATAATCTGACTTTATTGGCCCGTCCTCTTTATTGACCTCAGTGGAAAAACTCACTTGGTCATAAAATAGACTCGTTAGTAGTATGATAAAAAAATTAGTTTAATCTAGTATGGCTATGGAATCGTTCCTAACTCATTAATGCAACTATAAATCACTTAAAAATCAAATGTCAAGTTTGACATATAAGTATCAACATAGCTGCATTCATAGCCGTACTAGATGAAAATAAGTTTTGATCATACTTTCTTTTGACCGAGCTCTGTGGATTAGTGGTTACCACGTTTGCTTAGCATTCGGGAGATTGTGGTTTCGATTCCCGTGGCCGTCTGCTTTGATTCAGGTTTTTAGGTGGTATTTCTGAGTTAACAGAGTACCTTCTCTGAGTCGAATGCCGGGGCACTACTTCTCCACCTTTCTTACCCTCTCTTCCATTCTCCACCCTACTTTTTTTTACCCATCTTGAAATTCCCGTTATTGGCTGAAGAGGGATGTAGAGTTTCTATAACAGCCCGCCCCCAGTTGGGGAAATTGAACTGACTTTGAACCTTTAACCTTTTTTACTGTATTATAAAATACTATTTATGACATAGTGTTGCGGCCATACAGTAGCTCATCATAGCATTATACAATATTACTATACGATCAAGTTATATTAGTTTACTAGTGCTATAAAGAGCTACTTTATAGCCCTCAAAACTATCTGTCAATATCCATTAAGGCACTCTAATGTAAAAAAGAATCTGTCACAGAATAGACGTTAAATTTATAAAATCAATTTTTTCCTGCATTATATACTTATTATAAGTATAAATAGCTACAGTGGGATTTCAGTAAAAAATTGATGTAAATATAGAACACTTTAATATGTATGTTGAATAAAGTTAAATCTTATACCACTTTCCCATGAAAATTGTAGTTATGATCGTTAATAAAGAAAAGAACAAATTGGAAACAAAACGTCAAATTGTCATCTAAACGCTGCAATTTACTTTAATCTTCTTAATATTAGATTTTCTATATTAAGATGTGTCACAACTCTTAACCTCAATGTCTTCTTCCCTTTTCGTCTATATCTTCTTTTCGTTAGTTTTTATCTTGCTTTAATTCGTTTTTCTTGTTTGTCATTCTTTTGCTTTTTTGTATTACTTATCCCTTTTGAGATGTTTGCCTATTGTCATAACTTATTGCTATTTTATTTTGTTTGGCAATTTTAAGTTAAACGTTTAAAGGTAATGATTTGGTAAATTCCTGAATTCCGAATTCTATAGACTAAGAGTGAACCATGTTCTCATGCACTTAGTTCTCAATGTGGGTTCATTATGCTATCTTCAAGTTAGCTTCCTATATACAAAGTTCTGCAACTATGGACTATTGAACTATTTTAGATCTTGCTGTAAAAAGGAAGATATTGGTTTTCAATAAAAGTAAAAATAATTTTGGAAAATTAAAAATTAAACTATTAGTGCGCAAATACGACATCCCTCACGTGTGCAAATGGTGGACACATTTGCTTCTATGCATTGGCCCAATGTGCTTCTGAAATTCAGCATAACGCTTTAAAGTATATCTTCGACACCATTACTCAGCTTCATCTGCTTACCGTCTTGCTGGCCATACAATTATGCCAAACCTTCAAACTGGACGATTAGTAGTTAAACCACGATCCAAAAATTTGTAAATGGGTTTACACTGAACTTTGCAAATTAAGAAAAAATGTATCCCGCTGGGGTTTGAACCCGCCGCATCTGCGTAGCGATCGTAACAGCATCGATAAGTCGAACTGCGCGATCCAGCCTTATTGAAATGAGTGCGGCGCGCTCCTCTATTTAACGAAACGGTCTTATTCTTGAAACGTTTCGTCTCTTTTGTGACATTCTCCTGCATCTGTTGAGTCCTATTTTCGGCAAGTGTAAAGCCGCAAAGACGCAAAAATAAACAACATTTTATATTTTTAAGGTGCTCTCCCTGTATATATTTGTCTGCAATTTTCACAGCTTCATATCATTATATATATATATATATATATATATATATATATATATATATATATATATATATATACAGGGTGTAGAAATGCTTTACGCACCATAGGGATTTCAATGGTAATAAATATTTGCTTCCCTAATTATTTTAGAGCAAACTTGTGTGGAAGTTTTTTGTAGAGAAAAAAATTCTGTATCCATTTGTGCCAGCATTTGTCATTTTACATTTCGGAAACCTAAAATTTAAAGAAATAAAATTGCCATTTTTAGACAAACCAGTGGTGCCTTGAAATTATTGAAGCATCTAAAAGCATCAACAAATTAGTCTGCTGTTTATTTGTTTGCATCTATCAAATGTAGCTGCAACCGTGGCAGTTATTGCACCTGATCTGCTTGCAGCATACCACCACTTCACAATTTGCACTAATTTTTGAAAAAATAATAATTCTAGTTTATTTCATTATTAGGTTTTCTGACGTAAAATGAGAAAAATGATGCAGAATTTTTTGCTCTACAAAAAAACCTATTTACAAGTTTGCTCTAAAATAATTAGGGAAGCAAATATTGTCATATGAAAAAATTACCATTGAAATCCCTATGATGCGTAAAGCATTTCTACACCCTGTGTATATATATTATATATAATGTGTATGCAAAATATCATCTTCCTCCGACAAATAGCTTTTGAGTTATACCGCCAACAGACAGACAGACAGGCAGACAGACTGACAGACAGACAGACAAACAGACAGACAGACAGACAGACAGATAGACAGACACACACACACAGACAGACAGACGGAATTGAGAAAACCTGTTTTTCGTCATCTAGGGACCCTGAACGTGAAGATCTGAAGAAATCTTGGAAGGTGATTTTTTCGTGAAGTAAAAATTAGACTTTTGGTTTCATTTTTGCAGACTTGATGATTTATATCTTTTTGGGTGCATAATGATCTAAGGTGTTCATTTACTGGTGAAACCCTAAAATGTTGTATAGGTTATGGTCACCATATTGGAAAATAGCCACCACACGAATCCACTTTAGCCTTTTGCAATTATCTCTTAAAAGCTTTCTTCTATTTAAAAAATTAACTAAAGTAATATTATAGAGCATAAAATGTCACATAAATTATACAGGGTGTCCAAAAAATGGCGGATTAACTCTACGGTGCGTTACTTGGGGATGCCTAATGAACCCTGGAAAAATATGAAAAAAATTCCCTGGGCCGTATTTTTCGAAATATTTCTGGTCAAAGATGGGTAATAAAATCTATATGTGTATAATTATAGTGTCAAATATATCTGGGACTTATTAAAATATCTGCTTTTTTAATATTCTTGGGATTTAACTAAATTGTTTTCAATATTTAAGTATTTTAAAAAACTTATTTCCTGTTGAGTTTGTCAATTACTAAATATGGCAAACAGGCTTTGTACAATAATAATTTACGAAATCAAGCTTGGCATTGAAATATTTGTTGTATGAACATTATGTTGGTGGTACTGTAAGTCTATGTCAAATTCGAGGTTAGCAGGTTAGGTTTTGTGTCAGTTTTGACACAGACTGACGCAAAACCTAACCTACTAACCTCGAATTTGCAATAGACTTACAGTGTCACCAACTTATTAACAACTTACTATGGATACATTTTTGATTAAAAAATGGTTGCAGTATCAATGTTGCCAGATTTATTTTTATTAATTTCGAAATATTTCGAAAAATACGGCCCAGGGATTTTTTTTCATATTTTTCCAGGGTTTATTAGGCATCCCTCAGTAACGCACCGTAGAGTTAATCCGCCATTTTTTTGGACACCCTGTATGTACGTACCCACTTTTTTGTAGGTAGAATCAACTGCTTAGGAGTTATTTGTGATATAAATAAAAACGGCGTTGTCTTGGAGATACGGAACACATATTTATGAAATAATAATAAGTCTAAAACATTTTATAATCTCAATCTTCATCTCCACTGCTGCTGTCATCTGTAAACATTCATGTGTCCAAAATACTGATTTCTTCTTCATAGGTGGAACAGTTATATATTTTGCACAAATGCATACCAACATCTGAGGTTTTTATATACAGATCGACATTATGGCATGAAACAAGTTCTTGAGCAAGAACATGACATTAATTCTAAAACAGCTTCTTGAGCAGAACAGTTCGTCCTCCGCACTACTAGACAAGCTCTTCCCCCACTGCCTGTTTCATAAATCATGTTGTCCTCTAGAACTGGAAAATCGAGGTCAGCCTGTAAACACTTGTTGGGAGAGCGTATCCCTTCACGGAGGTATATTCCACAGACCCCCTTTTATCAGAGAAAACGGTATAACGTAATTCATTTATATCCGTGAACCTTTGCTCTCCACAGTACTCGTACAGCTGTTTCTTGGTTTCCTTTAGTACGTTAGCTTCAGTGCCAAGTGTACTTAGAGCATTTCTCTATTCATTTTTGTTGTCGTTATTTTGTAGGTTGAAGACTTTCCTTTGCCTGCAAAAGCACCTACTTCATCGGACCCAGTAAGAGAATGCATTCCGGGCATTGCTCTGTACACGTCCCTACTTAGACATCCAAGCATCTGACTTATATTGCAGTACTTTACCCGACACCTGCATTCAGATTTCAGAAATATTGATCCTTATTACTTAACGTAACTGGGACTGTTATTACTTCCCTCGTCTAAAACATGAAAGAAGCACTGTAATGGCGAAAACATCATTTTCCGAGATTTCTTCAGATCGTCACTTTTCGGGGTCCCTAGATGATGACAAACAGGTTTTCTCAATTCCATCCGTCTGTCTCTTTGTCTGGCTGTCTGTCTGTTTGTCCTTTGCCACTATAGCTCCAAAACTATTTGTTGGAGGAAAATATTTTGCATGCGGATAATACGCCTGGCTTGCATGAAACCGATAAAATTGCGGTAAAATATATACAAGGTGAACACCTTAAAAATAACATTGTTCTTATTTTTGCTTTAACTCAAAAACAATAGCTTTAATGAAAATAATATTTTGCTCATAGCTTAGGTTTTTACCCTCGGCGAAAATGGGCATATTTTGGACCTAATAAATACAAGGTGAGCACATTTTATTTAATTTTCGATACTGCTGCCCTAAATAATTCTACCAAGGGGCAGTTGTACCAATATCGTAAGTTTTTCAACCAGGATGTTCTTCGTCTTCCTACGTTCCTCTTCTCTGCTATTTTTCCCTGTATAATTAACTGTAGCATATGGAGTGGCATAATATGTCCGAAATACTCCAGTTTTCATATCTTTATTGTATTTATTAGTTCGCGTTCTTTATGTATCTGATGTAGGACTTCCCCATTCGTCTTCCTTTCTATCCACGATATCCTTAACATACGTCGATATAACCACAATTCAAAGGCTTGAATTTTGTCTATTTCTTGTTCTTAAAGGTCCACGGCTCCATTCCGTATAGAAGAACAGAAAAGATGTAACACCTCACGAATCTGATTCGGACTTGTATATTTAGGTCCCTATTGATAGTAAGTGTTTGATGTTTATGAAAGCCTCGCCATTTCTATCCGTACTCTTATTTCCTGTATTTGATTGTTATTCTCGTTTATTAGTGTCCCCAAATATTTATATTTCCTTACTCTTTCAATGATGGTGTTGTTTATTGTTAAGATTGCTACACCATTTTTGGTTTTGGATACGACCATAAATTTGGTTTTTTTTAAGTTTACGTGCAAACCATATGATTTGCTGATTCTATTTAGCCGTTCCATCATTCTTTGAAGATCCAAGATGTCATTCGCTAACATTAAGGTATCATCGGCATATCTAATGTTATTTATGGGTGTTCCGTTTATTATTCTTCCGGCCGTTTCCCCTTCCAGTGCTTCCTGAAATATTGTTTCGAAGTAAAATAGCAAAGCCTCACCCTTCTTTGAATTTCAATTTCCTCTGTCGTTTCGTTTTCTGTTCTAACGTTAGCCTTTAATTGAAAAATAGATAAGTATAATAATTTGCTCATAGCTCAGGCTTTACGCTTGACAAAAATAGGATCCAAAAGATCCAGGTTAAATGTTGTTACAGAGACAAAAGGGGCCAGCGAATAAACGCGTTGTGTTTAATGCAGATACATCGCAGAGATGCGAAGGGGCCTGCGTGGCTGCTTGAGTCAAATAACCAGGCTACTGCCAAACTATTGATTTTTAAAAAAAATTAATGACAGAACGTCCACTTGCAAGGGAAGTTGAGTTAAGCACTTTAGAGATTCTTATATCAGTAAAACGAACGACACAAGGATCAGTAAGCTAATTGTAGAAATAGTCTGATACATCTTAAAGACAATTTTTTCGGTCTATGAGTAAACATTGCCTTCGTCACCTTTCAATGTGTTCTGTTGGCAACGGTATATTGATGACGTAAGTTTGCAATAGGTGCATTGGCCTGGGCCCTTGGCCTCCATAATAAGTAGTATGTGTATTGTCCATCCGTCATTTTCTTTCATTGTTAAAATAATGTACAATATATATGTTAGAATCAGCTGCCAAATTCGCTCAATTGCTGCAATAGAATGCTCAGTCGGGGAACTGAGTAAAATCTAAATTCGCGGAATGAATTTGCCCAATTACAGAATCGCCCAAATTAATTTCGGCAATTGAACAAATTCGGCATCTGAGTCTAACATATATAATTTGATATGACCTAGACATCTCGTGTCTAAAAGAGTCATGCTAACAACTTAGTACTCTGTTAAGAGATTCGAAAGGTCAAAGCTGCTGATTATCTCTGCTAAACCATACTTCAATTTTGAATGACTAAATAATGTACCTTTGTTCTGGGATACGACATTTATTGCCCAAAATTTAAAAGCAGTAAGGAAATTCGATCTGTAAAATTTGTTCTTATAGCAACCTAATACTATAATACCTTGATTTATTTTATATTTGACGTAGAAACATGCCACTGCAACATAGTTGCATAAAACGAATGGTATTAAACTCAAGTTCATCATTTTGTAGAACAAGCTCGAGTAGTTTTCCTTGTATATGTAAATGTTAACGTCCTATTTATTGTAAAAATACCAGAATGCCTGCTTCATGTGGATTCCAACCCAATTAACACTTTATGTAAATGATAACTTGACTGCAGTAAGGGATAGTTACTTTGTAGAGCAGCTATTAGTTTCAGGGAAATAACCACATAGTGTCTGCAGCTCTGCAACGCAACACCTCTTGAACATTATGGCCTTTATAAACCAGCTCCAATAATATACTGTTGGTAATAAAAAATGATATTATAGTAAAATGAGTTAATAAGTAGCGATCGATAGTAGATGGCCATGAGAATTAATGCTATTGCATTTTCACTTGCGTACAGCAATTGCAACTCGGACTTGTTTTGTTGAAATCGAGAGGTTGCCATTTCCGGTTATTATTTTTATATATCTTATCACTGCCATAATTCTCAAGAACTTTTATGCGTTGGTGTGCCTAAATATGACTGTTAAATAACGGAACTTGTCAGTTTCACTTTCTTTGTGCTTTAGAAATCGTCAGTTTCTAAGCAAAATTTACGACCGCCAAAACGTTGCATCAGGAAATGCCGTTTGACCCCTGTTTCTCCATGTTTATTTCTCAATTAAAATGGTAAAACTTAATGGCACTGCATTCAAATTATGCAAGCTGCAACTTAATCCGGATTTTAAGCTTGCGCTATATGTCAGCTGATTTAAGACCTGTCCGCTTCTGTTCCAAAGATTATGGATTGCTACAGATTTCGTGTTTATGTATTGCCCAATTATAGTGACTATTAGAATGACTGTGGTTCATAAGTAGCGTTGGTAGAGTTCATTATGAGACTTTCACTTACGCTGCAAATGATAAATTTAGGCGTTAAATGGTTTCCCATAGTGAAATATTGCTAACAACTGCCTATTTTAGTGCTTCTAATTTGAGATAGATCGATCAAGATTTCTCTTTGGGCCGGCGATTTATAACCCATGTTGCACCAGCTCTATGTTGGAATATTGTTTTTCAGTGCTTGCAAGCAACCAAAATGTGCCATTAATATTTATTTATGTATGCAACCGAACTGGCCATGAAATTCAGCTGATAAGTGGAACACCCTCTCAAATTGGGCAAGGAAAATAAATATCCAGCGCAATTAGAACAACATTTGCTCTTCAATCTCTGAGTGCAATGCGCAATTTTGGCAACATGACATTTTTAATTAACCTACAGTTAAGCTTCGTACTGAGTACAATTGCGCAAGCCGCTGCGATTTTTTGTGCAAAACGGACAGAACCGTTCCACAGTCGCGACCGAAAGGTGTGGTACATTCTTGCGTTGATCCATTTTCTGACGTCGACTTGTAAAATTTGCAACCGTCCGAAATCTAATCGTGGCTGAAGGCCGTCCAGTCGGTGGATGTCCTTACCCGAGCTTTTTTCGTCGCGATACCTCACCAATGCTGTTTACCGTCCTTTAAATATCGGGAAACTTTTACGTTACTACAATTCCGACTAATTAGTTCAGCGTAAAAGTCTGCGTCGCTAATGAATGTTTACACACTTCGTGCACATCATTATGGGAACCACTAAAATCGAAAGTCGGAAGTTAGGGTTTAGAATTGTTTATTGGTACACTGAATACATTTGTGCATTCGAAAATTGAAACAATTATATCTCAGGGACAAATTCGTAGACTAATGGAGGCACAAAGCGAATTCTAAGCTATGTAGGCTACGTTTTAGTCTTTTCAGTGTCTATTTATGTTACTCCTGTAGTTATACTGATGGTTACTACAGCAAAAAACACTCGGAAAGTTATTTTAAAGAGCTTTTTAGTGGGATTAATAAACCGCGAAAATTAAATTAGGCGTGTTAAATAGCAATTTATTGTTTATCGAAGAATGGACCTAGATATATCAGCTTTATTACACTCCAATTAAAGTAATGCGTTTGCTATGTATAGAATGTATATAAGATTTTATATCTTTTACAGCCACCATATTTTTCTATCAGTTTACTCCTTTTTTCTTTTCTGTTTTTGCACTCTATAGTGACAATATTAAGAGACAAATAACTTTTAAAAAAATTTAATATCTTTCTTCTACTTCTTTAGTTTTATAATTTGTCTAATAACTAGTGATGGGCATAACCGGACAATTTTCATAACCGAATTATTTGCATTCGAATTATATTAATAACCGATTGATTATTTTAATAATCATTCGAATCAATTTTGGCTCTCGATTCGTTTCGATTAAGTCAGCCGGTTTGCCGGTTGGTGGTTCACCGTCATCTGCATCGGCATCGTAACTTGCAGATAGCAGAGGAACTCAGTTAATCGTTAATTATAATAATTGTATAAATGATTTTTATTTGATTTCTAAGTAGTTTAAACCATTGAGCATAGCTATATCAATACTAATCATAAAGAAATTATAAATATGCGAATACAAAGTATCTATTGAATCTATTTTTAGTTCCTAAAATTCTCTATTAGCCACCCTTCCCTTTTCGCTTGCACATCATACCGGTATATTTTAGAATCCATAATTTATCTACGTTCAGCATTCCGCGGTTCTAAGGACGCACACTTAAAATTTTCAACATCGAAATCCACTTCTTGTCCCGACTGCTCCGTTATTAAAAATTAAATATAAATATTTTACGATATTGGAAAATCTTTCTGTTTATCCCTTATTAGGCATAATCAACCGCGTTTCGAAGCAAAAATTTAGGCCGTTATAAATTAATACCAACACAGCTTCGGCAAATCTGATACTCAGCAGAACGTTATCTTTAATAGGAACGGCCTTATAAATTTAACTCGTCGACTGGGAGTCTCAAATGTCTTAATAACATCAACAAGCAGCGGCGAGCCTCACTTGGGTCAATCAAGTACATACGTAGAAAAGGTTATCTGAGTTATGAATGACGTATTATTTACAGAATTTCGATCACTCGCAGGCCGCTGAGACGTGGCACGTAGTACGTATCAGGATGAGGTTATTTTTCATCCGAATACTTGGAACGAAGACCGAGTTACACAGGTTATTTCAATAACCGGATAACCGGTTATTTTTGATTCGAATAAGCCCATCACTACTAATAACCTCGTCTCAAAAAAAAAGAAGAATAACTTCCAAGGTCTAAATTTTATTTAATTGCAGTTAATATACATATTTTTTCCATTTTTGGAGTCTTCCATTTTGGTAATGCTTTTAATAACTTTCATTCTTTCATTCTATAATTTCTCACTTATTTGCTACTAGACATAAAACCATGTCTATACTTTAATTATATAATATAACACAATGCATTTTAGCAACTTTATTTCTATCAATTGTAAGTTGTTGTGATCATTTCTAATTTCTAAACTCTAAAAACCAGATTCAGCGTCTTTGAAAGAATTGATAATATTCATAGTTTTGGTTAGAAGCGAATATATACACTATGCTCTTGAAATTAATGTAACTTTACTAATTTCTCTTGATAATGAAGTTTAGTTTCTTAAATTTTATTCACATACAAAAATGAAAAACCATACAAATCAAAGCCAAATGGTTTTAAAAATATTTTCTATTTATTTACTTGTAAATACTGCACTAATATTACTTCTAAGTTAATAACTAAAATTAAAATTAATTTTTATTAAAGAAAATGCACAACATGTTTTATTATAAGTGCGATACTACCTCGACTTACGATTAAAAATGCCATGTCTATTACATACCAATTATTACTAATACATAATTGTCTAAATGTCTGGGAATATCTCCATAAAAATCCCAATGATTATAGAAGCATCGTACAGCTTATTCCATGGTTTATGTAAAAAAGTTAAGGCGTCATCTAAATTTCGTTATTTATAATATAAACTTTTACTATAATAATACAAACTGAAAAGTAAAACATGTATTGTGCAGTAATACTTTCATTAGGTTAATTTGTTGCAGCACATTTAGAAAATTCCACAAATTTACTGGAAGAGTTTTTTTTATATATATAATATTAGCTCTACATTACACATGTTTTACGTGACATTCAAATTACGTAGTTCAACTATAACACCTAATTTTTTATAATTTTTAACATTTTAATACCAATAATAGTGCATCGCATTGCCTATAGGGTATTGATTTTAGTTATTGTCCTCGCCATATAGTACAATAGAGTACAAACACGGTTTGTTAGAAATAATTTTCATCCAGGGATTTTCTTACCGATGATTCATTTTTAAGGAATATTTTTATAATATTAGTTTGGGTACTAGCAACGTACACACATGGGTTGTTAGAAATAATTTCCGTCGAAGGGTTTTCTTATGAATGAACCTGTTTTATGTCTTTTCATTATTGTTTTTATTTTCAAGGAGTGAGTTTATAATATTACTTTGTTCTAGCATATTTACAAAACTTTAGGAAATTTACTAGAAGTGTACCAATATGGTTTATTAGAAGTAATTTTCATCCAAAGGTTCTCTTTTAGATGAATCTGTTTTATGCTTGTTTATTAAATTGTCTTCAGTTTTAAGAAATGTTTTTATAATATTAATCTGCTGTAGCACATTTAGAAACTTTATAAAATGTACTAGAAGAGTACAAACAGGGTTTGTTAAAACTAATTTTCGTTCAAAGTTTCTCTTATGGATGAACCTGCTGCTTTGTCATAAGATTTTATTTATTTTTAAAAAAGACTTTTATAATATTAATCAGTTGGAGTACATTTGAAAACTTGAAAATTTACTAGAAGAGTACAAACATGGTTTGTTAGAAGTAATTTTCATCCAAAGGTTCTCTTTTAGATGAATCTGTTTTATGCTTGTTTATTAAATTGTCTTTAGTTTTAAGAAATGCTTTTATAATATTAATATGTTATAGCACATTTAGAAACTTTAAAAAATGTACTAGAAGAGTACAAACAGGGTTTGTTAAAAATAATTTTCGTTCAAAGTTTCTCTTATGGATGAACCTGTTTTCTGCTTTTTCATAAGATTTTATTTATTTTTAAGGAAGACTTTTATAATATTAATCAGTTGGAGTACATTTAAAAACTTTATGAAATTTACTAGAAGAGTACAACATGGTTTGTTAGAAGTAATTTTCATCCAAAGGTTCTCTTTTAGATGAATCTGTTTTATGCTTGTTTATTAAATTGTCTTCATTTTTAAGAAATGATTTTATAATATTAATCTGCTATAGCACATTTAGAAACTTTAAAAAGTGTACTAGAAGGGTATAAACAGAGTTTGTTAAAAATAATTTTCGTTCAAAGTTTCTTTTATGGATGAACCTGCTTTCTTCTTTTTCATTAAACTTTCTCTATTTTTAAGGAATGCTTTTATAACATTAGTATGTTATAGCACCTTTAAAAAGCTCTAAAACATTTAATCGAAGAATACAAACCAAGTTTGGTAAAAATAATTTTCGTTTAAGGGTCCTCTTTTGAATGAACCTGTTCTATGATTTTTCATAGCATGTTCTTCATTTTGAAAGAGTGATTTTATAATATTAGTCTGTTGTGGTACAATGACAAATTTAGTAAAATCTATAAAATTAACTAGAACGGTACAAACATGGTTTGTTAGAAGTAATTTCCATCCAACGGTTCTCCTGTGAACGTAACTGTTTTATGCCTTTTCATAAAATTTTCTTGAGTTTTAAGAAATGCTTTTATAATATTAATATGTTGTAGCATATTTAGAAAGCTCTATAACATTTGTTAGAAGAGTACAAGCAGGGTTTGTTAAAAATAATGTTCGTTCAAGGGTTCTCTTATGGATAAACCTTTTCATAGAATTTCTTCATTTTTAAGGATTGCTTTTGTAATATTAGTCTGTTCGTTCAAGGGTTTTCTTTTGGATGAACCTGTTTTATGATTTTTCATTAAATGTTCTTCATTTTTAAGAAATGGTTTTATAACATTAATTTGTTGTAGCACATTTAGAAAACTATAAAATTTACTAAAACAGTACAGACATGGTTTGTCAGAACCAGATTTTGTCCAAGGGATATCTTAAGGATGAACCTGTTTGACGCCATTTCATGAAATTTTCTTTATTTTCAAGGAACGCTTTTATAATAGTAATCTTTTGTAGCACATTTATAAAATTCTATAAAATGTACTAGAAGAGTACAAACATGGTTTTTAGAAGTAATTTTCCTTCAAAGATTTTCTTATGAAAGAATCTGTTTCTTGCTTTCGTCATTTGCAAGTAATGCTTTTATAATATTAGTATGGTGTAGCGCATTCAGAAAACTTACTAGAAGAGTACAGACATGGTTTGTTATAAATAGCTTTCATTCAAGGGTTCTCTTATGGGTGAACCTGTTTATTGCCTTTTCATACAAATTTCTTCATTTCTAAAGAATGCTGTTGTAATATTAGTCTGTTATAACACATTTAAAAAACTCAATAAAACCTAGAGCAAGAGTAAAAATATGGTTTGTTTAAAGTAGTGTTCGTCCAAACATTTTCTAATCGATGACATTACTACATTTCGTGTATGCAAGAGCTTAACATTTTAAGAAATCTTAAGGGGCCATTTACACCCCAAGGTCGAAGAAGGTAAACACGTAGTTATTTATCTCCTTTTAACTCAATTATTGTTTTATTTTAAAAAATTTCCAATCTCGTTAATGAATTGTTGCTTACAGCGCGAAAATGTTAGAAAATATATACTTTCCAATTAACTTTCTTCTTCGGTTTTAGTTTTTTATTGCCTCTGTGATACCCAGCATACTTCCCCAGTTATAATCTCTAGATGATTATCAGCTTTAGCTTTGTTTATGCATTTATTGCCAAAAATTTCATTTCTGCCTTTAATATCTTTTTCAACATACCTGTAAAGGATTTATTGGAAAAAAATAATAAAAACTTACAAAATATACCTTAATTATCATAGTGAATGTATTGGAGTTCTATATGCAACTTTTACTTTAATTTAAAGTAAACTGTGTCAGTGCATTAAAGCCAATCCTGGCATGCCATTCATTTTTGGCTGGTTTTTAAATGTTTGTAAATAACGATACTTGAATTACTGCTTAAAAAACCTTGTTAAGAGCTGTATCACTAAAAGTATAAACATATGAGAGCTAAATACGTGTAGAAGCGTTAATGTGAAAGTATGCGATATTGTTTTTAGCGCTCAGTAGCTTTAAAACATAAACCAGCTAATTTGAATATTAAATATACCTAAATGTGGACTACCTTCAACAAAGTTTATATTATGTAAAGTGTGCGTTTTTATTTAAATGCAGGATGCTTCTTGTATTTTGTTTTTCCGCAGAGTAAATGTCAAGTTGTCACATAGCTGAAATATTATATTTTAAATATTTTATCAAAAGACCTATCTGCTATTATATGAAACCAAATGTCAGATTACATTGATAACCTGTGAAGTAGAATCCGAAGTCGTTGAAATAAAATTACTTTGGTTTAAAAATGTACAGCGATTGATACAAAATGCGCTAAAAAAACTGAAGTGTAATTACCATATTAGGAGCAACGTAACCGATTCGAGGTTAAATGTTACTGGATTTATTTTATTTCCTATACCGATAAAGTTTCAGAAAGCTATATTTAGTGTAAAGTTCAAAATTTACAATAAGCGGTACTAAAACGTATCTGTTTATGGTAAATACCAAATTTAAATTTTGTTTTATTATCGACAAGTGTCCTGAAAAAAATCACTTACATGCCTCGGTAAAGTTCAACATTAGCTTTAATTTATCACTTATCTGTGGCCAACATAAGTGTGTAACAAGGATTAATAATTTATTGATACACTTCTACTTGCTTTTAAAGATATAAATGAAATGAAAACTGGTTCTAAACCAGCTTTTGAACGAAATACTATTTCTGTCCGTTTGTTGTGCTGAATGCTCATTGAACCAGACAATTAATTGTATTTATAATCGGCTTATAATTAGTAATTTATTGTTTATATAAAATGCCTATCTAAAACAGTTATGCAAAGAAGAAAAGGTTGCCATGAACAGCCGTCAAACTTTGATACATAAATTACTTAATGACGCTTGTTACAGGTAAAGCCGTAATTTATAGTGGCTTGTTAGGAAGTTGTCTAGAAAATTCGGCCTTATTTAGCTCACAATACTCGTTACTAATGGCAAAACATTTGATTCGGTTCTATGACAAATCTTATTAGTACTTTCTTCTTAATGCAACCGCAATTCAAGCATCAGCTTTCTAATGTCATCTAAAATGCGCTTCATAGGAATACCTCTATTGGTCGAGAAATAAACAAGTCAAGGTGTAGACAAGTGCGTGTACAATAGTGTATTTTTTGTTCTTTGGTTATTGATAAAGTAACGTCAGGTGCTATCTATTACACCAATCATAAGATGTGTTAATTTCATTGATTGAAAACGATATTCCATACACTTAGTCTACCAGATTATGGTATCAAAGAGCGTAAAGAAAAAAGGCTATTTATATAGCTCAGAAACTCTCATGGTACAGATTTTGCATATAAACGCATTAAAAAAAGGTATGGATGCACCAGTCTAATTAAAATTGAGGTATCAAACATATCCAAAATAGATTTTAAAGGTTTAATGAATGCAATGTAAGTATACAAACAAGAACTAAAAAATTAAGAGAAAATTCTAAAGAAATGGGCTTTCATCGTTTTATCTTACACATTCTGCATTCTGCAGTATTCCAGATAGTAGGAAGATCATAAAATTATAAGAAAAATATGAATATTCGACGTTTATAATAAATATTAAATAGCGACCCACGTAATTATGGAAAAGAAGAGAAAGATGTGAAATTAAAACCAGAAATCATAAAAGTAGCTGTAGAATAAGACTAACAATAAATAACTAACAATAGCAATATCATTAGGAGAATTAGTCATAAGAAACAAATAAAACCAGCAAATCATATTAGAAAAAAGAAGAAATACAAGCAAGTGGATCTTCTTTCCTTCTTTTTATTATGTATTTGGATTTTACGATTTATTTTACTAAGCACAAGATGTTATCGATATTTTGCATGGCTAACTAAGGATATTTTCCAGTAGTTTTCGAATTTGGAGGAAATTGTCTTAGATAAGTGATGGTAATCCAATCCTCGGATATGTTTATTCACATCTTTTCCTAATATGTGCATTTCTCGTTATGCAAAAAGAAACGATGAACCATAAATGTGAAATATAAAAAAAGATGTACAACACTAGCAATACTCTTCTAGCTTAGAAACTCTTCCGCTGTTGCTCTTCATTGGGGTAAATATTTATGTAATACACAATACTATAGCTGTAATAGCTAATAGTATCTTGGCTACTACTGATATTTGCGACATATAAGCAACGAGAAACTATGACAAAGTGGATAAACAAAAGAAGAAATAAAAGAAGACACTAAAATATGAGAAGGGTCGCGAAGATATCCCAGCTTTTCACTCTCTATGGTGGCATTAGGTAAAACCATATATATAATACACATATATTGCTAGTAGGGCCTGGAAACCTCAGAAAACATTGCGGCGCCGACATAGTCTCACTTAGAGTATAACGCGTATCGTGCGCATGCGTGAGAATTCAAACTCCGCCTTTAGAAGCGAATTTTAAACTTGACCACTTCCCCATTGGCCGGACGACGCCGCCGCGCTTGCACACAGCTCACCATTATACATTGAAGAGTTGGTTGTCTGTCTCACTTCCTTGGTCAGTTTCCCACTCATAGCCGCTAGCAATATAGTAAGTATTAGATATATGGGTAAAACTAATAAAAACAAAACCTAGTAGTGTATATAATGAAAACACAAAGATTTCGTAAAGACTGAAAATAATAACATAAGCCAGTCTGCAAGTTAAAATACTACGGGCATTAATAACTGCAAATGAAAAAAATGGCGAAGATATGAATAACAGAATTCAAATGAGAAAAATACTAATAAGCAGGCTACATGGTATATTATGAAGTAACCATCTACGAGCTTCGATACTGGGACACGGCAACGAATGACTGGTTGGTAAACAAGATAGTCAATAATTGGGTTTCGGTCTTAAGGGCAGCAGTTTAAAAGAAAACTCTTTTTACTAAACCAATAACTACATTCCTTTATCAAGAAGATATAATTAGGCTACCTGAACCATTGTTTTAACCATTAACCTGATGTATTAGTCATGATATGCCTTCCTTATTATTCTTTATGCCAATTATGACGTATTAACTTTATTTTTGTAAGTCAGCACATTTTATACTTGATACATTAATTACACCTCTAAATGTATGGTAGTTTACCTTGATAAAGAAATAACGTTTTCCAAAACAATGGCTCAGGAAAAAGAGTGTTCTATTGAATTGGTGCCCCGAAGAACGAATCCAAATATTGATTATCTTGAGAATTCATAGTATTATCCAAAGTATAGTTCTATATGGTAGAGAAGCACTGCCAGATCTCTGCAGACGAACCCTAAAAAAATAAAAAACTGGATACGACGCAAACCGAAATGGAAATCAATTCCTCACTTTCAAGTAGTAATCTGGAAAGCTTTAACTTTTGGTGAAAAAGTGACCAATACATGTTTTAATGGTTTTCCAGAAGAAAAGGAAAAATAAGTACACCTAACCTCAAATGGAAATCACATGTATATAACATCATGAAAGAGAGAGGATTATCAGTAGAAATTGGTACGACCATAAATTACGAAAGCTAAGAACCACCAACTCATAAACGGCAAAAAAAGAACAAGAAAACTATATCTATCTAGTGTGACCTCTATCTCTCTGTAATAATAACGGAGACTCCAAGCTTGTAGATTTCTGTTCAAATAATTCTAGCAGCTTCAACATAAAACATGTCGATAAGTTATTGTAACTTCTGTGTAGCAGTAAGGTAAAATAATAACAAACAATAATGTGTGTACCCCAATCTAACCAACCTTTTAAACGGTTAAAGTTGAATATATTATGTCTGGCTCTTATAATATTGATTCATAGCTGCCTACCAGAATATTTACTAATTACGTTATTATGCGATTAAGTAGGATTTCCATAAGACACACCTCAATAGCTATTTTGCAATTATGTGTCGCTTAATTTTATGTTAATAACCATGTATCAATGCAAATAAATTTTGTCCAGTATTAGTAACGCCAGTTCAGTATCAAAAGTTCAGCATTTTTAACGTGGCCGAACTACTGCAAATCGTGAAATAACGTCAGTTTGCAGATCGTTTATAATTATACCAACTTCCAGATCATAGGCTGATAGAAAGTGAAACCAAATGTTAACGTCAGGAACATGAGGCTAGAAACGTAGCGGTTATTTAGAGAAATGAGAGTGAAAATACATACGTTCAAAGTTATTGCCATTTTGATTGAATGGCAGCCTTGTCGAGTGTTAATCAGTATTTCCAGCAACTGCATTATAAGTTATTATAATTTAATAATAACCGCACAGAAATAAACGATTGCACATCAAAACGTTACCTTATAAACTTGAATAATTTAGATAAAGTAAGTTTCTGCATATAATTATTTTAATGTCAGGAATATAAGCGTTAGCAAGTTTGCAACGCTGCTAAGTTTTAGAAACTAGATTAAAGTAAGCTGAGGCTAAACATCAAATTTGTATCTTCCTATTTGGACTGATCAAGAATTTCCAATTGAGAAATTAGCCAAATTGGAACCTGGATTAGTTTAATCAGAGTAAATTACATCAATATGTAAATGAAACGCATGTCATGATACCATTTTTTAATAATGTTGTTTAGAATTAAAATTGAGTGGAGCTGTTTTATTTTAACTAGTTATTGTTGCAATAACATTACAGTCCAAGAACTAAGTAACATTTTTTAGTTTTTGTCGATATTGTATTGGCCACTTACAATTTCTATCATTGTATATTGGTATTGTGTAGATTCAAACACTTAATCTAGCAGCAAAGTAGGTGCGTCCCAGAAATATGTCTGCTTTCTATAAATGTACAAAGCCTTATTAACTTTTGTTTTTGCAAAAAGCTTAAAAGATTACATCACACGCTGCGCCGGTAAGAGGAATTCCTGCCATTAAATTCTCGTTACCGAAGCATTTTAAGCATTTCCTGGTTGAATATTTGGGTTGGATATATTTTGCTCTGGTAAAAAACAAACATCTTTGCATGCGGATGTCATTAAGGGTAGTTTCTAGTTCAAACTTCTCGCTTTATACCGGTTGTCTAAATCCTAAAACCAATTTCTGGTATGTTTGCGCTATTAGAGAAATGTAGATTGTTTAATTCTAATATATTAAATTAAATTACTTTTTGGCTTTGAAAAAACTTTGCTAACATAAGTATAGATCATTATATATTTTAAAGGTAATAATTTACTTCTTGTGATTCTTCAATTTACTGCAACTTTAAATAGTTAATTGCATTTTTGACATTTTCAAAAGCAATTTAGACGTTCTGATTTTTTATTTTAACCCTGTACTAATTAATCGCATGCAAAATTCGGCTATCGACATTTTACAGTTGCCGAAAAGCAGTAAATCAAAATAAAATTTTTGCTAAGCAGACTTGATTGATCGTCCTGATTGCTCCTTTTTATCTATTACAGCACATAAATTAGTAAACTATAAAACTGACAGGTGTGAAAGCACAGATCCTTGCAGACTAAGAATAACTAATGGTGCAATAAACAAAACATACTAACCTATTAAGTCGATATTGCCCTTAAATATAAAAATCATTAATTATGTTAAAGGCTACTGACGAATATCAGTTGCCTTTTGTACACCATTTACCTTGAGTATAGTTATGTTGGCTAGATTGATTATATGGATCAAAACCTATTGTCTTGTAGAAAATATTTTCAGTATATCAGATTATTTTATGAAGTCTTTTTTGTTAGAATTTTGTAAAACTACTTTAAGCATAAGAAAAAATGTATCTTAAGTGATTTTCCAAGTTAAATTTCGCTTCACTTTTCTGTAAGAGTACAACACAATCACTTAGATATGTTTAGATAATGTCGAAATCTTAATTTTTGATTGGCGAAGAACTTATTTTGGCCATATAACGTGTGGTGTAGTACTATGAGCCATCTTTGGACGTATCCGAGCAAGTGGCAATTATAACACTATTTACACGTTGTGAATGTGGGGTATAGTTTTCTAAAGTTATAATTCTGTAATAATTGATTTGAACGTAAAAGTTTACATTATTTGACAACTCCTAAAGTCGTGTAAATATAAAGGAAAACTTAATTTATCCTTTTGAATATCATAATAATATGGCGCCTCCACCAAATTCAAAATTTACCTCAAAACGCTATTTGTCCGTAATTAGAACTTTGATTAATTGTAGTTGCATCGATTAAAATTTGTGAAAATAGATTTTATATACAGTGTGTCCCCGGATTGAGTTCACTATAGGTATAATTGACAAAAAATTTTAGAATTTTATTTTAATGTTTTGGGATTCCGCCCTGCTTGGTCTAAAAAGAATTTTAAGAATATTTACAGTTTTTGAAAACACAAGTTGGACTTGACAGTGAAGCAAAAACTATTTTCTTTTCAGGTAAACTACCCTTTATGTTCATGATACGGCAAAATTTTACAAAGAAAAGTTGTTCAGAATGATAAATTATGGCCCTATACAAAATTTCAGGAAGATCTACCTACTTAAATTAAACCGTTAAAATTGTACCTATTTATTAAAAATTACTGTTTGATTTAAGTAGGTAGAACTTCCTGAACTTTTGTATGGGGCCATAATTTCCCATTCTGAACAATTCTTCTTAGTAAAATTTTGCCGTATTATAAACAAAAAAGGTAGTTTACCTGAAAAGAAAATACAATAGTGTGTCCCAGGATTGATGTTACAAGAGGTGAGATACCTAAAAATTTTTGAATTTTATTTTAAGGTTCTGGGATTCGGTCCTGCTTGGTTTGAAAAGAATTTTAAGAATATTTTCAATTATTGAAAAACAAGTAGGCCTTGGCAGGGAAGCGAAAACTATTTTATTTTCAGGTAAACTACACTTTTTGTTCATGATACGGCAAAATTTTATTAAGAAAAGTTGTTTAGAATGATAAATTACGGCTTTATGCAAAATTTCAGAAAGATCTGTTGACTTAGAAAACACCGTTATTTTTTAGATAATTGTTTTTTATTTTCAGGTAAACTACTTTTTTTGTTCATGATACGGAAAAATTGTATTAAGGAAAGTTGTTTAGAATAAAAAATTGTGACCCTGTACAAAATTTCAGAAAGATCCCGACTTCGATGAGACCCGTCATTTTTAATAAATGCAATTTGTTTAATCTAAAAAATAACGGTTTAGTCTAAGTCGACAGATCTTTTTGATATTTGGTACAGGGCCATAATTTTTTATTCTGAATAACTTTTCTTAATACAATTTTTCCGTATCATGAACAAACAAAGTAGTTTACCTGAAAATAAAATACAATTATCTAAAAAATAACGGTCTGGTAACACATTCATATTCTAACGAATTTCTCCTCATTTTGTCTTACCTAAGAACACTTAGCATATCTTATAATATATCATCTTACATTTAGTAATAATACAACAACTTAAACTAACTGATTCTTATTTACATAAATCTAATATTTATGACATTATACTTTACTGTTCAGGCATGAAATAAAAACAAGTTTTAAGGTAAAGCTTTTAAAGTTTTACAGACATTAAAAAATTGTAAATTTTAGTCAATGGAACAAAGATTAATAGAACATTTGTCACAATGGGCATAAAAAATACATACTTTTAACAGTGTGTTCTACATTATAAAAAATAGAAAATAAAAAAAAACAAATACTATAAACACTCCCCAAATACAACTGAATTTAACATTACTTTTATTCGTTATCGAGGCTGCGACTATGCTCTGTTAAACATTAAATACATATAGAGCTCTCAATGAACTTTGAACTACAGAAGGATCTTATACGTATCTCCAGAACAAATTGTAGACGTCACAACGTTGAGTTTTCCTAGAGCGAGTTGGTGAAACCAAGAGACATTTTCTGATGTTACAAGGATGGGGAAATGAACCTCCCAGAACATGATCAGCAGTCACTTTTTTAACTACTATTTCTCTCTATTTACAATTAACCAAATCAAATTTTGTTCTTTTCAGCCAAGCCCTAATTATTATAGCTAATACAAGAAAAACTATTTAATTAATGGTTTAGCGTAGAGTCTTAGTATGCAAGATACCGGCTCTGTTGCAAGGTTAGTATAAATAATGCATAGTTTTGCTTCATATATAGACACGGAAGCATCTGTTAACTAAATCCTCCTGTCGATTACATAAATCGAAGCGACCTTGAATCCTTGCAAGAAATGGAATTATTAGGCTTGACATCTCCTAAGTATCTGTAAATCTTTTGTTACAAGTAGGCGAATGCAAACCCACACGCGTTTTAAGAGACACTTAAGCAACTCTGATTAGCAATTAAAGCAAAACTGTTATTGGTGTGCCAGGTAGGATACAAAAGCATTAACACGTGAATGAAGAATTAATTTATGGACGGTGACATTTACCGTTAAGGAGTATTCGCATTAATAGCCGACATGAAGTTCTGTTGTGTCATCCATGTAACTGTAAATCTTGTTTTTGTAAAAATACTAGGTGAGCATGGTACGTATAATAGATTCGCGACAAATTGTGCTTAAAATTGTTAATGTCACATTTTGGTTCTGATATAACAACCGGGTGGTATTCTATTGTTTGCCCAATTAGACTAAATTATGTAAGTTTTTGAGATAAACCGCCGTAAAATTTGCTAAAGTTTAAAGAATGTAAGGTCCGGCGTGCCTAATATAAAAACTCCAATCAAACAGAAATCTTGTTCGATTTTACACTTTCCAATTCTCCTCGTGTGTGTTATAATGTTATAATTATTTAGAACAGACTACACTCAACTGATTATTGGTTTCGGAAATGTGACGTAAGAAAATCGACGTAAAATGTTGCAAACTAGTTTAGTGATTTGTTAAATAATAAATTCTAATAAGTTCGTGCGAGTGCACTATGTGTTAACAGTATTAATTGCTGGTAATTGACGTAAAAATTAGAAAGGCGACAGCTACATCTGGGCCGTTTAAAATTGACAGATTCTAGGTTAGAGTTCTTTAATCGGAAATAAAATTTCCTATTTCTTTGGCTACACAAGAGCGCGTGAAGATGCCATTAATAAATCCAGGGAATAAAACTGTTCCGTTACACATACATATCTAGAACATACCTAACTCACGCATAACTTTCTAGACTGTACATTTTTCTGAGCTACACACGATTTTTCCGCAAAGTAACGAGGAACGACCGGAGGCTTATGTTGCATCATAAATTGTACGTGTTTTTAGTAAGCATATCTTGTCGGAACAGATACATATTTTATGGATTGAAGAGTAAAGGATTGAAAATAAAATTTTAAACATACCGTTTTATGAAACATGAACAAGTTGTCAGTAGAACATACACATTTTGATGTTGTAAAACACTGTCTGCTTGTATTTATTGACATTTAGGTGTGTAATCACAGAAAATTGCTGAAATAAGTATCGACTTTGTTAATTTAAATCTATACCAGGTAAACGGTTTCAAAACGGAGCATAGCAAGTTTTTAATTTTTACTTTCTTTTACGATAAAGGAAGTATTGGATTCACCCCAAAAATTTTAAATTGAGATTTCAACAGATCTTCACGTTTTAGAGTCCCCTGAACCCAAAAAACTTTTTTTTTCATTGGTCTGTCTGTGTATCTGTCTGTCTGTGAACAGAATATCTCAAAAACGAAGAGGTATGGCGTTGAAACTTCATATGAAAGTTTTGTGTACCATGTAGATGAGACAGTAAGCTTTTGAAGGAAATCGCATAACCGGAAGTAGGTGTTTACTCTTGTGATTTTTCAGTGTTTTTCGATTTTTTTCAAAAACGGCTCCAACGATTTTTTTTTGAAACTTCATATTTTTATTACATTTTTAATGTGTATTTATGTGAGATAGGTAATTTTTCAGTTGAATACTTCTAAAGTGAGTTTCTTTTGTTTTTTCTATTTTTTTATTAACTCCTATTTTAAATAGAACACCCGTATATTATTACATTTTTGAATTCAGCTTAAAATTTTAGAGAAAATTTGTCTCTTCAACTAACGCTCTATTTTATTCCGTTTTTGTTCTTCTTCTTCTTCTTCTTCTCAGCCTTCTTTCATCCACCGTTGGATATAGGCCTCCCCTAGATTTTGCCAATTGGTCCTATTTTGTGCTGTTTGGTGCCATGTGTTCCCAGCGATTTCTTTGATATCGTCAAGCCACCTCTTCTGTGGTCGCCCGAAGCTTCTTTTGGTTGTTCTTGGTCGCCATTTCGTAATTCGACTCACCCATTCACTTGATGTTTTGCGAGCGACATGTCCAACCCAGTTCCATTTCAACCTTGCAATCCTTTGTACGAAATCGGTAACATTTGTGCGTCGTCTAATGTCTGTATTTCTGATATGGTCTCTTAGGCTTATACCAAGCATAGCTCTTTCCATGGCACGTTGCGTTGTTTTCAATTTTGTAGCGCTCTTTAGGGTAAGTGCCATCGTCTCGGTGCCATAGGTCATTACGGGCAAAATGCAACTGTTCCATACCTGCGATCTTAAGCTAATCGGCACCTCCTTGTTTCTTAGAACCCAACTTAGATATCCAAAGGCCGTCCAACCTAGTTTTGCCCTTCTTGTAATTTCTGCAGCTTGATTTTGTTTGCCTAGTTTAGTTAAGTGGCCAAGGTATACATACTCGTCGACATTTACGATATTATAATTGTTTATATGAAATTGTCTTTGGGAATGGGACATTACTTTTGTTTTATTAAGATTCATTTGGAGTCCTATGGTCCGCGAGGCTGTATTTAGCTCCAATAACATTTGTTCTAATTGCTCTTCATCTCTACTGATGATGATTATATCATCTGCAAATCGCAGGTGATTCAGGTAAGCACCATCGATATTGATTCCCATTTTTTTCCCATGACAAAATTTTAAAAACGTTTTCTAAGGCAAAAGTAAAAAGCTTGGGGGAGATAGTATCCCCTTGCCTCACACCTCTTTCGATAGATATTTTTCCAGTTCTTACATTCTCGTTGACATTAATATGTATAGTGGCGTTTTTGTAGATGTCTTTTAAGAGTGTTGTATACCGGGAATCTATTCTGGCGTTATTTAGTCCTGTAAATATTGACCAGAACTCTATTGTGTCGAAAGCTTTTCGGAAGTCGACAAACCCCAGATGTAGTGGTATATTATATTCCTCGCATTTCTCAATCAGTGTTCGTATTGCTTGCAGATGGTCAATGGTGCCGTATCCTTTTCTGAAGCCAGTCTGCTCGATGGGTTGGTAAAAGTCGAGTTTATTTGCCAGGCGATTTGTTATAATTTTCGTCAATACCTTATATAAATGGGATAGTAAGGTGATTGGTCTGTAATTTTCCGTTTTTGTAGAATATGTAATTTTTGAAAAATTTTGACAAACGCTTAAAAATTTAAAATTAAATATTTGACTAATTATAAGATCACTGTAAAAGGAAGTTGTGTGAATGTATCACACCAGATTTTTAGTAAACAAATGATATGTCTGACGTAATTGATGTCTATGGACTTCTAGCTTTCTCCACCCCTATAATTCACAGTTCTGATCGAACCACCTTGTTTTTAAAATGAAATTAAATGTTTCTGGTAACCTTGTGATATACCATACTTTTGCTATGTTCGGTTTTGAAACCGGTCACCCAATATATGCCGTCCAATATATTAACATAATATACAGCACTCAGCAATATAAAACATTCTATTTTACTTATGTATACCGTTTACTTACTGCTAGAGTGTTACTAACTTATTAAAGTATAGCCTACATTTGTATTGGTTAAAGATAAAATTGCACTCAATAAGAAATATACTTTAAAGTTTGTTAGATCTAGCAGTATTATGTTATAAGAGCTTACTTTCACGCTTTAAAAGTGTTACATTTACTTTAGTAACTTCACAAAAGAAATAAAAACCATTTAATTCTCCATACGATGTAATTAATTAAAAACTATAAACTAGTACTATTTTAATCTAGCTATTTTCAAATTATTGATTTGATAAGCACCCATAGCAAATAAATGTTTACTTAGAACATTTGTTTGCTGAGGCACCTACCAACACAATACTTCATTTTTTAAAATTTCTTTTAGTGATAATGATTTACACGCAAGAAATAACTCAATATCTGTAGTTATTTTTAAATATTTTTTTTTCTATAAATTGTATCATGTTACATGTTTTCGAAAACACGTCGTTATCTTAGCACCACTGGTGTTTATTGCTCTATAAAATGTTTGCTATATTCAATGTGATTATTTTTTAGCTATCAATTTTGATATTTTATATAAGCATCAAAAACTAAAACGTTTTGACTTCATAAAATTATCATATGTTTAGCACAATATAAAAAAGACGAATGAATTAATAATTTATCTTGCAGCAAAAATGCATTTCCTAATATATTTTTACATTTTACTTTCTGTTGAGTTGAACTCAAACATATGCCGCAAATGTCTTGAAAAATTCGCAGCGGCTGGCGACGAAAAG
>CALNHX010005024.1:0-26414 GCA_940337035.1 Agriotes lineatus
TCGAATAGGAGGCCGTAATTTTGTATGTGGGCATAATTTACTATTCTAAACAACTTTTTTCAATAACATTTTGCTATATTTTTGGAAATAAAGGTACTTTATTCTTTCACCAATTTCATATTTATTTGTCCGGCCCTGTATGCTGTTTGACTTGAAGCCATTCTAAGGGCATCTGATATGGTTATCTATCATGCACTAACTTTTGGCGATATTTAAATTTTGGTTGTACAACTAATAAAAAAATGTTCCATTTGTTGCACACTGTATATATCAATACAAAAACCAAGATTTCGCATGAAGTTGTTATAGCTTCTGGTGGTATTGAAGAAATCAATTTAGTAGAAGTAGATTGAAAATACCCAGCACTGCGTTCACGTAATACCAATCATGGAACGTTTTTTGTTGGTTTTAAGAATGGCAAATATACAAAACAGTCACTTGGTATAAATACAATTGGTAGTGTGCCGAAAAACATCCCTTCTTTTTATGTCCCTCGTCCAAAAAAGGTATTGTAATCCCGAAAAAATCTCCTTCCGGGATTTCTTCAGATCTTCACGTTTCAGGGTTCCTAGATGACGAAAAAGAGGTTTTCTCAAGACCGTCTGTCTGTCTGCCCGTTGCCGGTATACTCAAAAACTATTTATTAGAGGAGGACGATATTTTGAATTCAAATTATATGCCTTCCTGGAATGAAACCGAGAAAATTTCGGTAAAATATATACACAGTGAGCACATTAAAAAATAAATTCTGATTATTTTTGCTTTAATTCAAGAACTATTATTTAAATGAAAGTAATATTTTGCACGTAGCTCAGGTTTTTACCGTTGAGAAGAAAGGGCATATTTTAACACAACATATACAGGGTGAACGTTAAGATTTTTTTACCCATATCTTCCTTTGATTTTTAACATTATTTAGTGCCACAATGCCCACTTGCACGGGAAGTTCTGAGTAAAACGAATAGCTACAAAAATTATGGGAAAAATGAATATGCAGATCGCAGCTTCGACCAGTAACTACATTGGAAATATAAAAATCAACAAAACATCGAACGAGTTGTTCTCGTCTGTCAAAATGCAGACATGTTGCTAACGTTTCTAAATAATTGTTCTCAATTCTTGTTAACATAGAAATAATACAACTTTTGGTTATAAATTGTCTAATAAAAATTACCTTGATAATGAGAATGAGTGTGGTAATGAAGTTCTTATCCCACTCAAAATGTGTGGAATAACTGATACTTATGCCACTGGTGTAGATAAAAATTATTAATTTCTTCTTTGTAAAATGATGACAATTTGTTTTTACCCTACAATGTGAACAAAAGACCATTTTTTAATTCTAAGTGCATTTCCGCAAATGGGCTATTGAAGTGTTGTACTGTACTGTATATATCCATTTTAATTAGATAAATTTTAATTTAATTTAATTAATTTATATTAGAAAATAAAGTGCATTTACGCCCTAGTAGGAAATAGTAATTTAAGGTATAAGGGTGTTATATTACTAATAATTCATGAGAGAAAAGTTAAGCCCTCAAAGCCGCTAGGCCGAGAAAGGTCATTTATGGAGTGAATTATTTGTAATAACACACGCCTGCCATACAAAATTTTATCCAACAACTCAATAAATATCTAAAACAACATACATTTCGTATTGCCAGCCGTGAAAAGTCACAGTGACAATGTGGAGTGTATCGAGATTCGTGTTATACGTTTTGCAGTACTGCAGTGTATTGTCAGTCAATGTCAAATTCGAGGTTGGTATCTAGGTTACGTTTTGTTTGTTATTTGACACAGACTGACCCAAACTTAACTTCCAAATCTCGAATATGACATAGCTTGACAGTGTTTTAAATAAAATCCTAGGGTTTTATGACTATAAAACTCTAGGGGTTTATGATCTACATAATACAACTGATATCTGTGTAATTATGCCTTTATAATATGTGAGTTGTGGATAAAGTAATTTACTGTTCACACTAGTGGAAAAAGTAAATATTGGAGTGAGAAAAGTAATTTCTTTTCCCACCAGGGAAAAGATAAATTTTGTAAGGAAATTTTCTTAAAGCTTTTTTTTATATCTTTCTTACAAAACTAGATAAAATCTTGTATGTGACTCGTGGGAGAACGAATCATTTGCTTACTTGAATGCTTACTGAACTCGGCCTCGCCTCGTACTGCAATGCGTTAAAAATTATGTCTTTTTCTCAATTGTAAAATAAATACCTATTAAGAACAATTATAGAATGTATTATATCCCTTACATGACAATGCAAACAATAGTATATTATGATACAAGTGTATAAGTACGCTTTTAAAGCGCTTGCGACGAGTTTAAGAGCACAACGCGCTAGCGGAGTGCTTTTAACGTCGCTAGTGCTTTAATGGCACTTATACACTAGGGTGGAACGAAAATGTGAAAAATGCAATTTTTTGTGGGGCTAGTGCGGAAAAGCTGTCTTTAGATCTAAAATGAATCTGCATCAACTTTTTTTTGTAATCGAATTATATCTTTAGGTTCCATATTTTCTTTGATTATAAATTTTTCAGATATTAATTTTTAGAAACAAAAATCACCAGTTTTCGATAATTTTTACTACCAAACATTAAAAAGTAACCAATAGACATTAGTAGAATGTAATTACACTTACAATGTATAGTCAAAATAGACTTCATTATAAAATATTTTAAATGAATAAATTAATATACGAGTACACGTTAACATGCAATATATTTTATACCACATATCTGGTATCACAATTTAAGTTAACAACTTCTAAGCTGCTTTAGTGTTAAAGGAAGGGATAATATTTTGTGACTCTAATTTTGATAGGATAAAACTATCTTTGGATTTCGGACCACAAACTACAGCTGACGCTTCCCTTACTAATTTAACAGGTGGGTCTACAGATTATGTATGATAAGGACAATTTCACACTTCTATGCTACTATTATTTCCAGTAGCAATTATCTCTTCGAAACCTTAGTCAGCAATATATTTTAGTGAAGTAGGTGCTGTCACATTACAATAATTTCATACAATCAATTCGATATACTCTGTAGCAGTGAAATTGAATGGTGGAATCTTGAATGTTCTTTCTGATTTTTCTCGGCTTTTAAGTATTCCGCATAATCCCAATTCTCAGATATGTCTTCGATCGTCCTTGATCTTACTTAACAATACATTTTCAGGGTGACCAAAATAGCCATTTCTCTATATACAATATTTACGATTTTTTTGCTCTTTTTGCAACTATCGCGATTAGATAATCATTCACCATAGAAGTTTTGAACTACCTGTGCAGTATAGTTCTGATTTAATAGTGAACCAAACTGGACCATACACTTTTTGTTCGAATTTTACTCGTACTAAAGTAATGAGTTGAATACTGGGACGTTTAGTTGCTACATACATTCTTAGCAATCGATTAACTGTTAGCCACCTTGTATGGGACGTCTTTCCAGGTTTCCTGAAAGCTAAATCATTTGGCCATCATTCTCCAACAGCTACGGCTTGGCACATTTGGTGCAAATGCTTTTGATCGGTTGACAATAATGTTAATAAATTGTTTTCTATTAGCACAAAGTTGATCGCGTCATTTATTCACAGTGTTGTAACATTTCTGCTATTGGCCCAACAAAATCCACAAGTTTCAGTGCTACGACCATCTACCTCGTGTAAAAAATGATAGACTCAGCTCATTAGCATGAAACGTACTATTAGCCACTATAATGGTCTCCCATGCTCTTCTTCTGGCTTACTTACAATACTCTTTGCGTACCAGTGTTTACTGCTATTCTATCACGACCAATTGCACTAATATTTGATGTATCAATATTATTCTTCAAGGAAAATGCTTTTATACTGTACAATATCTGCAGCAAATCCCGATCCAGAGAAGACATGTCCTATGCATTTTGATCCGGGTTCTTCGATGATCGTGATGTGTTCCTCTGTTGTTGGTGTTTATTCAGTGTGAAGCGATTGCTTTTGGTCAAAATTCAAATTTTTATGGCTTGTGGTTCTTTGTCTGCATTAATTAATTTGAAAATACCTCTGTACAGACTATTTTTAAATCAAATGATCACTTTCTCACACTACCGCTATTAATGTCTTCAATGCTACGTATACCAAATTTCAATTACATTATGGAACCTCTAGACATTATCTTATTTCAAAATGTTTTTAGCCTTAATGACAACTTTTGCGTGGTAGCCATTATAGTTTTCGGGAAAAAATTGTTTTTTTTCGCATTTTCGTTCCACCCTAATGCCCAGCCCAGCTCCATCTGAGATTCGCAGCTCTCTCGATCACATCTGCTACACCAGCCTTCTCTTGTATCCAGGTGTTTCTTTTCTTGTCCTTTAAGGAAAATAGTGATGAGCTTATTCGAATCAAAAATAACCGGTTATCCGGTTATTGAAATAACCTGTGTAACTCGGTTTTCGTTCCAAGTATTCGGATGAAAAAAATTGATAAATAAACAATCGATGAACTTAGACATGAGTTTATTTTAGTAAATACACACACGATTCAAGTACAGTACAATTCAAGCGTAACATCTGTACAGTTTAACAGCTAACCGGAAACTGATTTGTTAGGTTTATATTACACTTGCGTACCAACCGCATTAGAGAAAAAGTTACTACTGCTACCAACATAATTAAATGTTTTGTATATCTTAACACTTCCTCTCAAAATATTAATTACTACTAGCATAAACATGAAACAGTAATATAATCTTAACTCAAATGTCAAAAACATTAATTACTAGCATAAACAGGAAATAGTAATGCAATCTAACTACAATTTCATACAATGAAATAGTCACATACAAGACAGCATTTTTTACATTACATTAAACAGTTCATGCCAAGCAAATTTCTTAACATCTGAAAACGCACACGAGTTAAAGGTTTCGTGAAGATGTCAGCAATTTGGTGTTCACTGTTAACGTGTTCAACATTAAACGCACCTTCACTATATTTCTCCCGCACAAAGTGAAACCGCACAGCTATGTGCTTTGAACGTTTATGAAATTCAGGATTCTTTGCCAGTTTAATTGCACTTGCATTATCTATCAGCAGCGTGGGAATAACCTTTGACATTTTGAGTTCCGAAATTAACCGTTCCACCCAAACCAGCTCCTTGGCTCCTTCGCTTGAAGCTACATATTCCGCTTCAGTAGTCGATAGCACAATGCATTTCTGCTTTTGGCTTATCCAGGTAATTGCCGCATTTGAATACAAACATACTGCACCTGTTCTAGACCGGCGTGTTGTTGCATCACCAGCAAAATCTGCGTCGCTGTATGCCTCGATTTTGGCCTCATCTGGGTCATGTCGATACAGCAATCCGAAGTTCATGGTTCCCTTTAAGTACCGGAATATCCTCTTCACTGCAACCCAGTCCGCATTTTTCGGATCATCCAGATTTTGCGATACCATACTGACTGCATAAGATATATCCGGCCGCGTAGCCGTTGCCAGGTACATTAGCGATCCC
The DNA here is from genome assembly GCA_940337035.1 of Agriotes lineatus. Lineage (NCBI taxonomy): Eukaryota > Metazoa > Arthropoda > Insecta > Coleoptera > Elateridae > Agriotes > Agriotes lineatus. The sequence goes on from CALNHX010005024.1 coordinate 5,510, forward strand.
ACTGCCTGTTTCATGTAAACTTCCTCTTGCAAGTCACCATATAGGAAGGCTGTGCTTACATCGAATTGAGCGAGACGAAGATTTTCGGACGCTGCTACAGCTAATACTGCTCTAACTGTATCGAAGCGGGCAACCGGACTGAACGTTTCATCATAATCGACTCCAGCCTTTTGTAAAAAGCCCTTGGCCACCAGTCTTGCCTTAAAACGGTTGACACTTCCATCTGTGTTGGTCTTTATGCGCAGAACCCATCGATTGGCGATGACTTTCTTGTCCGATGGTAGATCCACGAGCTGCCAAGTGTTGTTTACTGCTAACGAATTGATTTCGTCGTCCATTGCCTCCTTCCATTGTGCTGCTTTGTCTGAAATCATTGCAGCATTGTAAGAGTCTGGTACAAAGTGCTCCGCAAAAAGAACATAATCGTTTAAGTAAGCAGGTTTTCGAATATTTCTTTTACTCGAAGTTTTCACGGTGAGCACTTCATTTTCTCGAGCTGCTTCCATGGTATCCATGTCCTGTTGAACTTCTGACAGTTGTTCACCTGGTGTTACCTCCTGTACGACATCACACTGAGTTGTCGAATCTTTTTTATTGATTACCACTTCGACTGTTTGGTGTAAAATGTCTTCCCGTTTAAAAATAACGTCACGACTAGTAACAACTTTGCTTTCAGTTTCAAGCCATACCCGGAAACCGTCTCGTTCACCACAGTACCCAACAAAACGACCGACAATACTTTTCTTGTCCCACTTTTGTCTGTGCTGTTTAGACACGTGAACGAAGCACTCTGTGCCGAAAACACGTAAATGTTCAATGTTGTAAACGTCCTTCCGAAACCACAATTCACAAGGTGTTTTATTGTCTATTACTGTAGTGCCAGTGCGATTCAACACATGCGTTGCGGTGTTAACTGCTTCAGCCCACAGCTTTGTCGGAAGGCCCTTCGAATGAATCATCGAACGCGCACTCTCGACCAGTGTTCGGTTTTCACGTTCCGCTGCACCGTTCTGTTCCGGAGTATAGGGCATTGACATTCGACGGTTAATGCCCTTTGACTGCAGTATCGCTTGCACTTCTGCATTGTCAAATTCCTTGCCACCATCACTAAGGAATTCTTTTATCACATGCCCTGCCACACTTGCTTCGTTTAGGAAAGTCTTTAAACTGTTAGCAACTTCCGATTTTGCTTTGAGGAAAAACACCCGGCGGAACTTGGAGAAATCGTCCTTAAAGCAAACAAAGTATCTTGCACCTCCAATAGATGGTTCTTGCATTGGACCACAAACGTCTGCATGGATTAATTCTCCCGGAGTTGTAGGACGATTTTTTCTTGCACTAAAGCCCTCCCGATGTTGTTTGCCAAACATGCACCCATCACAGAAATCTTTATCTGCCTGCACGTTTATTCCACGTCGTTTAAGCACTTTTCTTACTTGTTGCTTGTTTTGATGACACAAGCGCTCGTGCCACAACTGGAGAGTTTCAGCTTCCGATGCTTGGTAGACTTCGGCTGCTGCCTCGGGAATGTTAACTCGCATTTCTAACACAAACAACCCCTTCGGAGTTCTTTTACCAACAAGACGAACCACCCCAGCTTTCACAAACGTACAACCACTTTGCGTTGCACTGAACTGAAAACCCTTATCGATCGTCTGGCCTATGGAAAATAAGTTTCTGCTGATTTTCGGTACATACCATACATTAGTCAAGTGATTTTGCTGCCATTTGCCGTTGATCATCATTTTCACTTTTACTGTGCCAGATCCATATGCCAAGATGACATCACTATTGCCAATTTGCACCTGTTTAGGTATTGCAAATTCTTCGTATGTACAAAAATATTTTTCGTGCTTTGTCATATGCGCAGAAGCTCCAGAATCAGCCAACCAGACGTCCACATCAGCTGCACCGGCGACCGTGCTTATAAAAGCGCATCCGGACGCATTTGAATTTCCCGCCGAACTCGAGGTTGTCGAACTTTTTGCACCTGCTGTCCCCTTTGATGGGCAAGCCTTCGCCCAGTGGCCGATTTTATGACACCTAAAACATTTTCCTTTTTTCTTTCCTTTGTTGCTCTCGTTGTGTGATTTCGCCACAAACGCCGTTGATTCGCTTCGCTGCTCGGGTAGTCGCATTTCTATTAGCCGCAGCCTCTCAGTCAGCTTGTTTACCGTTCTATCCTCCAGAGGAACGGACTCCCAGACACTCTTGAATTCGAAGTATTCGGACGGCAAGGTTGACATGATCCTGCTCATTAGCAACAGTTCATGCAGTTCGGAATTAGCCAACCTTCTTAACTCAGCGTTCAAATCTCGAAAATTCCGCTGAAGACGAGCTACGTGTGTTGCGATGTCTTCGGTTGGAATTTTTTCACAACTAAAAAATTGCTCCATTAAACGATCTAGCCGCTGTCCAGAACTTTGCTCATATACTGAGAGTAACTTTTCCCAAATGGCTTTCGCTGTTTCGCACGTGGCGGTTAAGTCCACGTTAGCGCCATTCATGTTACCTACCAGTATTAGCTGTGCTTGGGCATCAACTTTCTGGAAATGCCTTAACTCGGTTTCATACGCTCTTAAAGCATCCTCTGTAGGTTCTCCGCTCGGTTTCACCGGCTCCAAGCACGTCCCATTAATGTAACCAAGTACCTCGTGGTGGCGACCTCGTGGTGGCGACACAGCAACTCTATTTGCCTCCTCCACTTCGTCCAGTTTCCAGCACCTTCGAGCTTCTCCATCTGAACTTTGTAGAAATCCATTACACGCGTTCAAATCAAACACCAAACCGAAAAACGTGTTTTTTGCTCGTGCTGTTCAATGTTCCGTTACGCGACTGCACTTATATCGCTAAAAATGTCTTTCATCCGCGCACTAAACGATCTGGGCCAATAACCAATTGATAAATAAACAATCGATGAACTTAGACATGAGTTTATTTTAGTAAATACACACACGATTCAAGTACAGTACAATTCAAGCGTAACATCTGTACAGTTTAACAGCTAACCGGAAACTGATTTGTTAGGTTTATATTACACTTGCGTACCAACCGCATTAGAGAAAAAGTTACTACTGCTACCAACATAATTAAATGTTTTGTATATCTTAACAAAAAATAACCTCATCCTGATACGTACTACGTGCCGCGTCTCAGCGACCTGCGAGTGATCGAAATTCTGTAAATAATACGGCATTCATACCTCATATATCCTTTTCTACGTATGTACTTGATTGACCCAAGTGAGGCCGCGGCTGTTTGTTGATGTTATTAAGACATTTGAGACTCCCAGTCGACGAGTTAAATTTATGGGGCCGTTCCTATTAAAGATAACGTTCTGCTGAGTATGAGATTTGCCGAAGGTTGGTATTAATTAATAACGGCCTAAATGTGAAAATTGCTATTGCTGGGATAGAAGGTTTAGCAGAGCCTGGTCGTTCAACTTAACACCATTATTTCCGCAATCCTTTTAACATTCAAGAATTGATAGTACACCATACCGCAATGTTGCGTACGCCTCTGATTTATTGTGTCATTTAGCTTAAATAGTTAGTTAGTTTGTTGTTTAATATAAAAATGTTACCAATACGAAACTTGGAAATTACTACATTCTAACATTAGTTCCGATTTTCACCGCGTCTCAATATAGATTCTGTAACCTGTACCTTGATCAAATGGCAATTGGCAATAAAGTACTATAGTTGCAGTTACACTGTCTCACTGTCTTTTAGTAATCATTTGAATGTGTTGATTGATATTGATACTTTAAGTGCAAACTATAAAATGAAATGGCATCAGTGGGGTGTGCTTGTGCGCTGTTTGGTCGCTGATCAAGACATAACTTTCTCTTTGTATGTTGCGTAAGAGGATGTAATGTATCAACTATATTACATGCAATTTGCAGTATTATAAGCATTATTTAGGGTAAAGTCGTTAATATTAGAAATGGTTGGAAAATTATCCACTTATTTCTTTGTTTTTTTGTATTAGTACGAGGGAAATGATTTTTTCCCAACGCCTACTCTGCCTATACCTAGTTACGGATCTAGGCTGAATGGTTTCATAACTTTATAATGATTGGGTACACTGGGATGTGGTTTTGCACACAGAACCTTGCAAATTTAATCGACTAAATAAAGTTTCAATTAGTGATGGGCTTATTCGAATCAAAAATAACCGGTTATCCGGTTATTGAAATAACCTCTGTAACTCGGTTTTCGTTCCAAGTATTCGAATGAAAACTAACCTCATTCTGATACGTACTACGTGCCGTATCTCAGTGACCTGCGAGTGATCGAAATTCTGTAAATAATACGTCATTCATAACTCATATAACCTTTTCTACGTATGTACTTGATTGACCCAAGTGAGGCCGCGGCTGTTTGTTGATGTTATTAAGACATTTGAGACTCCCAGTCGACGAGTTAAATTTATGGGGCCGTTCCTATTAAAGATAACGTTCTGCTGAGTATGAGATTTGCCGAAGGTTGGTATTAATTTATAACGGCCTAAATTTTTGCTTCGAAACACGGTTGATTATGCCTAATAAGGGATAAACAGAAAGCGAAATAAGATTTTCCAATATCGTAAAAGATTTATATTTAATTTTTAATAACGGAGCAGTCGGGACAAGAAGTGGATTTCGATGTTGAAAATTTTAAGTGTGCGTCCTTAGAACCGAGGAAGGCTGAACGTAGATAAATGATGGATTCTAAAATATACCGGTATGATGTGCAAGCGAAAATGGAAGGGTGACTACTAGAGAATTTTAGGAACTAAAAATAGATTCAATAGATACTTTGTATTCGCATATTTACAATTTCTTTATGATTAGTATTGATATAGCTATTCTCAATGGTTTAAACTACTTAGAAATCAAATAAAAATCATTTATACAATTATAATAATTAACGATTAACTGAGTTCCTTTGCTATCTGCAAGTTACGATGCCGATGCAAATGACGGTGAACCGCCAACCGGCAAACCGGCTGACTTAATCGAAACGAATCGAGAGCCAAAATTGCTTCGAATGATTATTCAAATAATCAATCGGTTATTAATATGATTCGAATGCAAATAATTCGGTTATGAAAATTGTCCGGTTATGCCCATCACTAGTTTGAACCCACGACCATATCGCCGAATTTGAGTTAGTTCAGCCTGCGCGGTAATAGAAAATTTTTAGAACTTCCGTGTAGTACTTACTTTAAGAAGGTTAATCTGCGATGTTTACAACTATTGATTATTTTATCTAATTAATCGCAGGTCAGCTTCTTTATCGTGACAAATCGTTCAGCTGCGAGAGCGCCGCAAAGTTATAGTCCAGTCAAATGGCAGAAAATAGGGAAAAGCTTTGGTGGAGTTTTGATATTTGGTTTCTATATGTTTTTTGGGTCGGAATATCACGTTTTCCAACAAGAATTTTGGCCGGAAACACGTTTTTTAAGCAAAAATGAAAGATGATAAAATTTCCTACATTTTATGTACGTGAGCGCCGAGAAGTCCAGTGAAATAGAAAATAGGGGAAAGTTTTAGAGTTTTGATATTTGGTTTCTATATGTTTTTTGGGCCGTTGTAGGCGAATATCAGGTTTGCTAACATGCCATTTATGAATATTTAGTTCATATACCATTTTTGATTTACGAAAAATAGATAGTTTTCGAGTTTCGAGCTTGAAATACACTGGGATAATTTCTTTTTTTTTGCTTTTAACATCTAACTTCGCGGCGCTCTCACAGCTGAACGATTGATCGGAGAAAACACCTCTAATACATAAAATGTAGGAAATTTTGTGCTCTTTCATTTCATATAGGTTACGAAATTGGATAGTTTTCGAGTAGTTTTAGAAAAACTAAAAAAGAATAGGTTTTTTACACCGTTTTTGCTTAAAAAAACGTGTTTTCTGTCAAAATTCTTGTTGGCAAACCTGATATTCGTGTACAGCGACCCAAAAAACATACAAGAACCAAAACTCCACTAAAACTTTTTCCTATTTTCTAACATTTGACTGGACTACATGGTAAAAATATGTTATTTATTTTACGATGCCATTAACGACGTACGATAATACGATAAAGTATTTCGAGCACTAGGGCTCCAAATTTATTGATATTCTTTTTTGACGGTTGTTGAAAACATATTGTTTGTAAAATAGGATTTAAAATTATCTTTTTTCCACGACCGGGAGTAGAAGTCGGTTTCTATAGCATCAAAATTGTAACAGAAGTAAAACATTTACTCCCTAGAGACTAAATAAGACAAAAAAATTCCTAGGGAGTTTTCATTATGACTGACAGAATAATAGTATATTATGTTATTAGGAGCAAAAGTTATATTTTATGTGGCGAGGCTGGACGGGTTATCTGCCGAGCTTGCGAGGCAGATAAGTACAGCCGAGCCACATAAAGATACGTTTGCTCCGAATAACATATAGTATTTTTTCTTCAAACGTTTTTATAACAAATTATTTACAACTTTGTGAACAAAATTGGAAGAAAATTACTTGATCTCGTCAGCGGCAGATAATATTATCTGCCGCTGACGAGCGGCAGATAAAGTTGTCAGCGGCAGATAATAAATTTATCTGCCGCTGACGAGCGGCAGATAAAGTCGTCAGCGGCAGATAATAACTTTATCTGCCGCTCGTCAGCGGCAGATAATATTATCTGCCGCTTGGCAATAAAGTGACAGTTTAGCATCATCAATCCAGCAGTATAATGCCATATTTTACTGCCGTTTGAAGAAAAACATAATTGTGAGCTCTTGTCATAATGACTTACAGTGCCACCAACTTTAAAATTTACCGTAGGCTACTAATTTTAAAATAATTGTAACTAATATGTCAATAAACGACGTTTAAAAAAATAGGTTTTCGTTTTAAATCTTCCTGCAACGTGAAAAAAATAGTATATGCAACTCGGAGAGAATGTTATTTTGCTTCAGTGCAATTGTACCTCAGTAAAATAACGCATTTCTCTGCCTCATTGCATAATCTACTATTATCTACTTTGCTTTCGTACTGAGGCTATTACGATACGCGTTTGCGTATCGTAATAGACACAAAGCGATGCTATAATAAAAATACTAAAAACTTTCATTTTTTTTTGCTTAAAAAAGTGGCAAAGTAGATAAAATACTACAAAATGCTTCTTATAAAACTCGTATCATAATATACTATTATGGTTTTCATTGCACCCAGGGGCGGATGGGCCATAAGACGAACCGGGAAATTTCCCGGTGGGCCGGCTGTTCAGAGGCCCGCAGGGCCGGTGGCTGAAAGTACGTCTAAGTGATCTACCAACCTATCTTCATAAATATGTACTTACCGAAAATAAAGAACCGGAATGAATCAACAATCAACAATTTCAGAGTAATTTTACAGTTATAGATACAGATGAAACTGTTGAAGAAAACAACGATGATTTTGAAAGAAATGGTGGTTTTGATGTTAATAATAAAAAATGTAAATCTTGTCTTAAATGTGCAATTTGCTGTTATTCTGTCATTCAAAAGTACAATATGTACAGTGAGGCATATTCTGCACTAGGAAATGCTTACAAATATTTATTAACATCTATATCTATATATGAGCTAGATAGAAACAGTCAAATAAATGAAATAAAACGGCGAATCAGATTAGCATGGGTGGCTTTCGGAAAATTGTCCTTCATTCTCCGAAAAAGAAATATAGCTCAACATCTTAAAAAGCGATTATTTGAACAATGCATTCTACCAGTATTAACATATAGCGCGGAAAACTGGACAACAACTAAATATAACATCGAGACAATAAGAGTTGCTCAAAGAAGTATGGAAAGAGCCATGGTGAACCTGACAAGACGAGACAAAATTAGAAACGAAACACTCAGAGCAATCACCAAAGTAACGGATGTTGGTGTTAAAGTTGCACACCTCAAATGGAGTTATGCTGGCCATGTAGCAAGGAGCGACACATTTCGGTGGAACCGTAAAATTTTAGACTGGAGGCCCTATGAACATAAAAGAGGCAGAGGGAGGCCACCAATGCGCTGGTATGACGATTTTAAAAGAATAGCTGGGTTAGCATGGATCCGAACAGCACAAAACCGGGAACGATGGAGGGAATTAGAGAAGGCCTATGTTCAAGAATGGACCTAAAAAGAGGCTTATGAAGAAGAAGAATATATATATATATATAAAAATGGATCCCTATTTCCCTTGGTCACGCCATAACTTGAGAACGACTTTACCGATTTTATTCATCTTTTTTTTTAAGTTTTCTAATACTGCGTAGAAGGTTCCTACGGAATGAAAAATTAAGGGAATCCAAAGGGAAAGCCGGAAAATTGTAAAATATCGAAAGTGTGTTGTTTCTATTTGCAGTCACACCTGTGATTAATGGTTTGAAGGGTTTTCCCCATAATGTCATAATCCGCATCAGGTAACCGAAAGCGGAAGAGATAAGACACTAATAGTTTATGTAATTCCAAATGCTTTACATAAGTCGTCGCAGTCAGTCAGTCAGACATTCAAATTTGGTTTGTGCACAAGTGATTGTGAAAACAATTCCGTGTCGTTTTATAGTGTCCGTTACAATGCCAAAGGCACGACGAGTTAACATAGGTCGTCGAAGACAGTCAGCTGCGCGGGTATATACTTTACGTGCGAACCGCAATGATGACCAGCGCGCTATGGATAATGAAAATAGTTGTAGCTACTAGCATGTTTTTAAAATGAAAGAAATCGAAAATTCGAATATCGGAAAAACGTTTGCTGAACCCGCCAATAGCAGGCAAATCAATGTTCGGGCAGGACAACGTCTGTCGGGTTCGCTACCCCTTAGAGGGTGAAATAAGGTAAATAAGCCTAAAAAGCGATATGGGTGTCGTTATTGAGGTTTTTTGGGACGTTGATTGCGAAAACGGCATTTATTTTTAAGTCCAAGACGATGGACATGACATAAAATTAAAAATTTATAGTGGTTAAACGGGGTTTTAGAGACAAATTATTTTTGGACAGAACAACGTTTGCCGGGAGGGGACGAGACGGACGGGACGGGAAGGGACAGGAAGGGACGGGGCGGGACTGAACTAGACGGGACGGGACGAGAAGGGATGGGATGGGATGGTAGGGGAGGAGACGAGAAGGGACGGGACGGTACGGGACGGGGACTGGGACGGGGATGGGATGGGATAAAATGGGATGGGATGACAGAAAATAATTAGTCATTATTTAATACACAAATAACGAACCTCGCGCGTACGAAGTCGCGGGTTACAGCTAGAAAATGGCATACATTTTTAAGTCCAAGACGATGGACATGATATAAAATTAAAACTCTATAGTGGTTAAACGGGGTTTCAGAGACAAATTATTTTTGGGCAGCACAACGTTTGCCGGGCCAGCTAGTTATCAATAAATCAAGTGCAATGTGAAAGAAGTTTTTCCAAGTTAAAATACATTAAAAATAGATTGCGGAATTCAATGTCGAATAATAATTTGGATGCTTTTATGTTAATGGCTTGCGAAAATGATATTTTATATAATATTGGCTCTGATAACATTATAGATATGCTTATGCAGCAAAGCAAGTTATTAAATAGATTGTTAAAAGGGTATAGTTTTTATATAATAATTTTTTCTTAAATTTTTGTGTTTAAAGAATTTTTATGAAGTTGTAAGTTCTCTAATCGTTTATAACAAACCTAATTTCTACACTTGGAATAAAAAGACTTTGACTTTGATTTACTTTTATTTTGTTTTTTTTTGTTGTATGTGTCACACCTGTACTTGACTGGGAGTCCAGCATTTTTAACTAAAAGAATGTTTTTTGGATAGTAAATGTAATCTGATTCAAAAATCTGTAATAAACCTATGCTCTATTTAATTTTAAAGGAAAAATGCGTAACACCCTGTAAATGTATATTTTAGCCATATCCGGAAATTAAAAAAGGGCCGACAAATATTATTTCCCGGGCCGCTAAGATGTTGCCCATCCGCCCCTGACTACAAGGATAACCGCTGCTGATGGAGTTCGGTGCGATAGGGATATCGTTTCGGTGGATGTGGGCTTGCTGAGGACCTTTTGCAGTTGCTTTTGCATGTGGGCTATAAGTGCCGGCCCTGAGATGCTCGACTTTATTTGCTTTCTCACAGAGCAGCAACCTGCTAGTTATCTTCCACAGTAAATATTGTTCCCTGCAGTTGGGCTTCGATAAAGTAACCTAATTTAGACCAAAACTAGTTAGCTTAAATTATAGGATTTTAACAACTTTTTGATAGCTGTAGAAATTCGGCGTGTGATTTCCTGATTTACTTTTCCATTAATTTCTATGTATTTAACTAAGTCGCTGTGGTATAGCTAAATCTACTATGTTATTTTAACATGGAAACATTCCAATGTCGCAACTGAGTGTTTCTTTGTGGTCTGATTATTAGCTAAAATGTGGTGGATGGTTTCCTTATTGTTTGAGCAATATATCAAACGTGTTGTAGTAACTAAAGGTAGTTTATACTAGCTAAATTTGGGTAATACGGAAAATGGTTGATGGTCAACTTCAACTGTTGTCCTAGAAAAATGGACGACATCATGGACATGATGTAAATGTGGGTCTGTGTAATTTTTATGGAACAGAACACCTAAACTAGTGACATTTCCGCTTAATGACTTTACATTGGTTAACATTTTTAAAGAATTTTTAGAATCGTCCTCAATAAATGTAGTAAAGATCGATTAAAGTTAATATGTGTCCAACAGGTGTTAAAGTGCTGTGATACAGAAATAAGTTGTTCTGCATATTTTGTTTTTAACCTATAGATGATTTCACGTGAATTCTGTAACACATTCAAAAATTTTACTCTTCGTGCAGAATCCACTTCATCGCTCTTGTCCGATATGCCAGCCATAACGATAAATAAGTAATTTTCTGTGAAAACTGCTTCCCTTGATAATTTTTATTAATTAATGCTGTATCATGGACGTTATCAATATTATCTCGATGAGTTGGAATATAACGAGGGGTGTTCCTGATTCCATATTTGAATTTTCACATGTTTACCTGCTGTTTCTAATCTACAGTAACATGTGTAGCTAGCGATACCATACAGGAAATAGCCTCTTCCCAAAGTATTAAGGCTGGCGTTTGGCTTATGTTGAAATAATAGGGACAGATTGATACATAGGAATCACTTACTATCGATTCACACGCGTCGTATGAAGTTAAACAAGGCTTCATTTCAAAGACGAATGTTGGCTGATCCGGATAAGCAATTTTATAAATGGTAACAGATTCGCTTACGCTGTAAAATTGTATTTAAAATATCGACGCTTTTGTAGGCATTTTTCATTTGTATTTCTGTCATCCAACAGTAAAATTTACTTGTGAAAAATAGAAAACAGAAACTGTAAAATGGAATACATGGATATACGATTTTTGATCTTTCATTTAAGACCTCATTGAACTATTTCTGACGTTTAGTTTTTGATAATAAGTGATTCCTAAAAAATTTGAAGCGGTTGTCATTTAGGGCGAATATTTCATTGGAATCGTCGGAAATTCGTGCCGGTTTTGTAAACACCTGATAAAATTTCCACAAAAATAGCACACATATAGTTCAGCCATTGTAAGACAGATGTCGCTTCAAAATCAAGGTTGTTAGAGTCCCTCTATATTAATAGAGTACCGCAAACCCGCCATATTTGCTCCGAGAAAAAGGCGGGAAACTTAAAATGACAAGGTAACGCGACGTTTTCAATCACAGTGTATTTTTCATGTTTTAAAGCAAATATGCACATTAACGATAATATTAGAAAAAGAGTTACACTACACAAGGGAAAAAGAAGCTGGAGTATAATACTACTTAGTTTCTTTAACAATTAGCATTTCATAACCTACAGCTTTAGGTAGTAATTCTTTTACGTTTGAAGTTTAGATCTGTGTTTACTGATTTTAAGTTGTATACAAGCAAGTACAATATATTTAAACGATGATATATATATAAGTAGTACCTACCTAATTCTACTTTCAAGGATTTTTATGTCACAATTATTTGATATTAGTGGCGCTCCTTTAAAATAAAAATCTTTTGAGATAATAGATCTTAACCCTCCAGTACCCGTTCAAAATTCTAAGACATCAGTACCCGCACCGGTCTGGCAGTCCGACACCCCTGCCCCTCTGCCACCTCCATAAAAATATCTTATGGCATTAGTTTCTTGTTCACTAGCGTCTTCATAATCAGATATTTCCTGTTCAATGTCACTGTTCATTTCCCTAGTTTCCAATAAATTATCTTCGTCAGACGATGGCACATCATAAAACGCGTTGTCGACATCCTCCTCCGCTATTATATCTCGCATCGTCTTTTTCAAGTCGCGCCTGTTCTTTCTCATAAAATCTGCCATGACTATAATAATGTTTTAGTATAACAGTGTTACTAAAAATGCAGAAAATATTTCCTTCTCCTCACATTGGTCGTATATCAAAGGTAAAAATAAAAACAACTTGGGTACCCGCTTCGGTCTCTGAAACCGAAATTATAAATAACTTTTAAACCACTGCACGCACGAACTCAAAACTGCATACGGATCTTCAATGGCAATATATAGGAAGGTAGTGAAATGGGCGGTAAACTAACGCTAGCACATTAAGTAATATACTGCATCATGTGTTTGCTCGGTCTCACAGACCGTAAACGGGTACTGAAGGGTTAAGAAATGAATTTAAGTAAATGACTATTATTTATACTAAACAGAAACATGCAAATTGTTTGTAATCGTTTTACTCTTGAACATAACACTTTAATATAATACATCTGTACAGTCATTTTTGCAAGGACACTCATTGTAATGCTTTTACTGCTGCCACGAAACTGTAAATTGCACTACTCAAATCTCAGACTTCCTCAGTTTCGAAACCTATAAAATAATTTTCATTATAATATACCCTTTACATAATTCGTATTTCATACTTAGCTACCACAGTCACTTAAATGTCTGGCACGTGATTGTATAGTAGGGTTTACAGAAGGTTAAGATTCAGCTAAAAAACATTACGTATTCTCGCTTTTCTTGGAGGAGGGCTGTAAATATGTGTTGCTGTAAAGGTGGGAATGGAGTTCCATTTTAATTAATTTCTTATTGTCAATTCTTTCAGATTCAAATTAATTTTCTTTAAAATGTGCCTGAAACAAAATTATGATACACATTGATAAAAGTCACTTGCGTTAATGAAAAATATAAAAGTAAAACTGAACTTACTTCACAAATACTTGCTCTAAGGGGCAATTTTCCTTTATACATTTTAACCAGATTAGTTCCTTGGAGTATGTAGAACAATCTAATCCCGTTTTCGGAACGATTTTTGCAACAGGGCACACAGCAGCCCGGCATTTTCTATCTATAATTAATACTTGTTAATTTTTAAAGTATGAAATGTGCACTGAACTTGCACAAAAAACGAAGAAACACTGAAGTATAACCACAACTTCGAATTCGAACTGAATTATTTGACATACGCACAGCTGTTACGAGGCGATAGTAGCAGCAAATATTCCCATTTCTAGAGCCAGTAATATGGAAGGAGAGAAAAATTAATGCTTTTGTTAGGGCCTACACACATTTTTTACATTACACAGGAATATTTGTACTAAGTACACACAAATCTTAAATCTGCAAATAACTTAAATTAGTACCTTTGTACAAATATATGGTTATAAACTTTTTTAATGCAGGTGGATTTTACTACCTCTAGGAACATTACACGGTTTTACATTTGGAATGTTTGCTGCGATTAGCGTCTCGTGATTTTACAGTGTATCCGCCATATTTGCTCCCAAAATACAAAACACTGGCGCAATCAATTGCGGTACTCGATTAATATGGGACTCTAAAGGTTGTGACATTGCACGAATACCGGGAAATTTCTACTTGCAGTATAGTGGCTAATCCGAAATTTACAATACGGGAAATAACGAATCCAAATTATAGTGGATGGTTATTATTAGAGCGTAGATTTCTAAGTATTTTACTATACGTAATAATTAATAGCTGAACAGAAACGCTTAGAATGAAATACAAATTATGGATACAAAATATGAAAAGTTACTCATAACCCCCAAGGGATTTTTGAAATTATTTCTCCCTCAAACTCGTGGTAACCATGCAACTATAAGCAACGTCTTAGCAACCATAGGGAACCCAAGGGAATAGTATATTGTATGTTAAGAGCTGAAAGTGCATTCTTGCCGCTTGCGCATGAATATTGCTGGTTGAGACGAAGTCGAAACCAGCAATCATGCAAAAGCGGCAAGCGCACTTTTAGCTCGAAATGTACATACTATTTTTTCGACGACTGAGCATATTATTAAAGAAAAATATCAAATTTCGTTTTATCGCAAAAATTCATTGGCAATCAAGTTAACATTACTCGCGCAGTCTATATGACATGTGACGCGATTATTTCCACAAATGACGGGCGTTGTCAAGGAAACATTCGGACGTGGCTACCTAATTTGTTTACGCGGAAACCCAAAACGCTCGGCGAGCGGCAAAAAGATGAAAACGCACGCTCAGCGGCAAATGTCAACTTTCTGTTGTCAAATGACAGTGAGAAAAATCTACTTTCGATGTCAGTCGTCGAAAATAGTAATTTACGTAACAAGTATAGAAAGTGGAGCTTTTCAGTACGAGTGAGATGTTTCCGGAAGAGGCCGTTAGGCCGAGTCCGGAATTTCGAGACGAGTATGGAAAAGCCACTTTCATACGAGTTTCGTACAATATTTTTTCGTACACTAGCATACAAAACGGAATACTAAATTTATCCTCGTATATAGCAAATAAGTAGAGTAATATTAATGCAATGTAATATTATATGTGTTGTAACTAAGGAAACGTACGGCAAAGTGCTACTTTGCCGTACGAATACCGCAAAATACTACTTTGCCGTACGAATACCGCAAAGTGCAACTTTCTGATTAATAAATTGTACGGGAAAGTAGCTCTTTCAATGCTAGTGTACGAAAAAAACATATTCATATCTCCGTTAATGCATAAGTATCTATTATTTTTAGGTTGAAAAAGAATGTTTTTCGGCAACCGTTTTTGAAGTGATTTCTACCAAAATCTGTCATTGAAGTAGACGTTTCTCTTACTGCCACAAAAAGTGTATTTTGCAATGCAACACTTTTAGTTCCTAGAATTAGTAGTATCCTTTATCTAATAGACGTGTCTGTCTGGGACGCTGTTTTGTCCGGGACGCTGTTTTGTCCGGGACGCTGTTTCAGCAGCCAAACCGTAAGAGATAGAGAAAAAAGTTATTAAAGTTATATGTTTGGAATGGTCATGTCAGGTCAGGAACCGAATTTCAGTCACGTGACACTTCCGGTTTTCGAGAAATCACAAAAAGACCGTTTTTCAAATAGAACGCGTATTAAATAAAAACTGTTTCGGCCGCCAAACGTAGCTGCGACCCTCTGCGCCTTAAATCCTCGATCGGTTAGGCAACCACTTTGACACCTTCCAGGTCTGGGTGGTTGCCTAACAGATCGAGGTTTGAAGGCGCGTTAAATGAGACATTTGTCTCACTGGACTGCTAGTATTGTTTTATTAGAATTAAAAGTGGCACTTTGTTTGACAAGCAATTATGTTTGCATTAGCAAGGCGAAGCGCACCGTAGCCGAGCAAATGCAAAAATTGCAAGTCAAATAGGGTCACTTTTAATCCAAATAATACAACTATTTTTTCTGCAACCTAGAAAAGTACAAAATATTGAAAATTTTAGATTATTGATTACTTTTGACGTTTCTCATTTAAAAATCATTATGACAACTACATTCACAGACGACCAAATGGAAGTTGCTTTTAGTTCCATGGATGTAAAAGTACTTCCTAGGAACTAAAAGTGTTACATAGCAACATGCACTTTTTGTGTCAGTAAGAGAACGTCAACTTCAATGACAGACTTTGGTATTAAAAGTAATTACTTTTGGTTGCGGAAAATACTATTTTATTTAACAAGCATATAATGTAGGCTATATTACGCGAAGATAAAAATCATCCAAGTGTAATACAGCCATTATATGCAAGTCAAGTGCAATAATTTATCTACAACTATATAGTTTTTGATAATAACTAGGTACCTAATTAATCAACTTGATAATATATTTCAAACTTATCAATCGATATGTACCTTCAAAACCTTTCTGCCATTTAACAGCACACCGGAATCACTTTGGAACACCTTACAAGAAAACAGATACAGTTATCAAATTTT
This sequence comes from Agriotes lineatus, assembly GCA_940337035.1. Taxonomy (NCBI): domain Eukaryota; kingdom Metazoa; phylum Arthropoda; class Insecta; order Coleoptera; family Elateridae; genus Agriotes; species Agriotes lineatus. The sequence continues at coordinate 21,761 of CALNHX010005024.1, forward strand.
ACTGCGATATATTGGAAATGTTATACGTTTTATACATACTATAATGCTGTATTTGCCTAAACAGATATAAAAAACTTTAAATATTGACAAAGAAAAAAGTATTTTTTATTACACTACTTTATTATCAATACAAGATTAATAGCAGATACACTGTGATTGAGGTCACCGCCCTGGGCCGAAGTGGTTTAGAATTTCCTCTTGATGTCTTGCTTTCGGTCGTACTCGTCGTCTCTATTGAACGAAGATAGTAATTAATAATAAGTACAAAAAATTGCTAAAAATTTTAACATAAGTTATTACTTCTAAAGAAAAAAATGCTCAATGTATTTATGGTAGTTTCTGATGATATTGTTTGTATTCGCAGAGTAGCACAATTCAAAGGCTTCTAAATATTGCAGCATAATTCTAATTTGCAATAATACTCGTTTCTTGTTGTTCTGATACCGGTCATGGAAAAAATTGTATATAAGCAGGAGAGAACGCCATTTTTTCTTCTATGTATTTGTAGTCCTCGCGTTTCGCACTTGCGCCTCAAACTCACACTTTGGAAAAACGTATGCCTTTCTCTTCCGTGTTGGAAAGTACTATTCAAGGGTAATACCACAAGCAGTGGATATAATTTTGACAAATATTTTGTCGTTTCCATGTAAATTATTGCGTTTAAATTTCACGATACAAAATCACATCAAAAATGTCACGAGCCGAAGGCGAGTGACATTTAAATGTGATTTTGTTGAGTGAAATTTGCAATAATTTCTATGGAAATGGCAAAATATTTAAAAAAATATATATCCACTTCGAGTGGTATTTGGGACGACTATTTAACAATATTAATACATAACGATTAACTTTATTGAAAAATAATCCAACAATTAATATAATTATTCATTCTCAATTAAATTCAGCGGAATACTTCCAAAACACAGCATTTTAAAATTTTTAAAACAAGCCACACAGTTTGTTGGGGTTTAGTGTTACGTAACCTAGCGATATCACTAAGAACAGAACATCGTTGCTAAGCGATACTTCGCAACAAGGCTATTTATTTTTTGAGTACGTACATTGTTTTGTGAATATTTTGCATGGTGCCCAATATTCAGTGATATACTGCTGTTATTGGTTGAAGAAAGCAAATGTCTGCAATGTGATTGGCTTATATGTTATAGTGTTGAATAGTCAATCATATTACCATCGATATTTTTCAGTTATTTTATCACCCCGCCCTCCTCAATTTTTTTCGTCGGGATTGGCACAATGTTGGCAACCCTATGCAGAAAAACTATTTTTGCCTATGATGAATGTAGATTTCGTGAAGTTATTAGAATTTTGAATTAAACTACAAAAATATAAAAAAGAAAGCTTAATAAACTTTTTTTATACAGGTACAGTTACTGAATATATTGAAATTAAAAATGAAAAAACTTCATTTTTAACCTGACTTGTTCAGCTGCTGTACGTATTAATCTTCCTTACTTTTGGTTGTTTAGTTACAAAATCGTATTTTTTTAAGAAATAAAATATTTTCTAATATTACATTTAATAAAAATTACTATTTGTTTCTACTTTGATACGGCCCTGTCGCTAGACTCGCACCTCTAAAAAGCATTATTTCATAGATGTTTTATAAGAATTGTCTAAATAGCATAAAAATGTATTAAAACTAGATTGAATTGTTTATAAAACACATGTATTTACCAAACATAAACTGAATTGTTAGTAAAACAGTACAAATTACCAAAAATAAACCGAATTGTTAATAAAAAAGTGCATACATATTTACCAAAGATTTTTTATTAACAGAGTAGTTTATTTTTTGTAAATACATTTCTACTTTTTTATAAACAATTTAATATATTTTTTTAAATACATATGCACTTTTGTATTAACAATTTAGTTTATTTTTGATAAGTACATGTTGACTTTTTATAAACAATTTAATTTCTTTTTCGTAGTTCATTTTATATTCAATTAACTTAAAAATACAGTACATTTCATTTCTTCTCTACACACCCCTGCACCTTTCTTACCCATTTTCTGACAAATTTAATTTTATTTCAATTATACTCGGGGTTATTATTGCAATTTTTAAATAATTTTACTGCACGCTAGTAGTCTACTGCCATCAAAAATAAATGGAGGAAATTGAAAAATTGTAGTAGGCTTAGCTTTATTAAAGAAATTATTAAAGAAGTTACTCAGAATCAGAAAAATAGTAGAATTTCAATTGCAATTGAAACAGTTTTATTGGTAATAATTGATTTGTAATATAATGTAAATGAATTAAAATTGATTTGTCTTGTTAATTTGCATTTATCTAGTTTTCGCAATTTCTTTTTCAAAATGAGCTGCTTCTAAACGGTAGTACCTAGGTATAATCGACCCACAGCGTGGTTTTAAAAATAAAATCACTCAAACTCAAACGTCATTTTCACACTAATACAGATTAACCTAATCCTTAATTTGATTAAATTCATCAAATTGGGCCTATCAGACAGAACTCTTCACCGTATTTTAAAGGATTTAAAATTTCATCCTTACAAAGTTCAAGTCGTGCACCATTACTAGGTACCACGAGAATTAGAAGTTCGGGTTACGTTTTGTGAACAATTCCTTCAACTACTGAATAATAATAACCAAATTAATTTGGTGCAAGTGCTAATATTTTTAATAAATAAATTATATTGTAACTAAAATTGGCAAGTTTTTACTTTACATTTTTGAAAAAAAATTAAAAATATTGTAAACTTTGAAACAGTTATTAACAATTTAAATAGGGTCGGTCATTCTGCCGGACCCTGTACTACTTACTCTTCGTATTCTTGCACAGACCCCCATGTAAAGTCATACTCATTTTCTTCAATGATTTCTGCAGTAATATCGGATGTTTCGTGTTTACTTGAAACTGGAGATTCGCTACGGCTACAATCTTCGACAATTTCCTTTAAAATACCCCTACAAAATTGGTCTGTTTCTGTGAAAAAAAAACATTAGAAGGTTGCACCATTTAATTATTGAATGAAAACATACGTGTCAGCAAAGGTATTTTTTCAATGATGCTTTTAAAAAGAATTTCCACGTCTTTTCTTATACGGTTTTCAAAGTTAAGTCGGCACTCTTGCTAACTTCGTTATTATTGGAGCTACAAAGTCAGTTAAATAGTAGTATTTTTTTCGCCAATTACGATGGTGAAAACGGAATCAAAATCGAACATCGCGTTGCAAGTTATGTCATTGCCAGGGCCACTAGAAGCGTTTACAAGCGGGCTCAAGAATGCTTGGAGCAAGAGGATGATGTTTTTGAGCATCTAATTTGAGTTTTGTTTTTAGTTCATAGAATAATTTGAAATAAACGATATTGTTTCACTTCATGGATATTCTTTTTAATTTTTATTTTATGACAAGGCAAAATTGTCACTAACACAGCCACCTTGACGAATTTGAAAAATCATCAATACCTTTGTCATTTTCGACATTAGGATAAAAGGACGTAGGACACTTTTTGTTCAGAATTCAATTTCCTATCGATTGTGAATATTGTATACTGAGTGTCCCATTTGAAAAAATTTAACGTTTTTATACCGGGTGTCCGTTCTCAAAGTCGAACATAGGCAATTAACATTGTATTGAACATTTTTGACGATTCCTGCTCGCGAATTCAACTTACAGGGAAAATAATGGTATCAATGGAAAGGTAAAATTATTACGCATCAAATGATACCACTAATAATAATATTCAAGATGCGATTTTTATTGTAAAATACTAATTTAAAACTTGGGAATTTTTAAATATGCCATGCCTTGCTTTTCAAGTTCGATAGCATTTGTCAAAAAAATTGGTAATTAGTTGGCGTAAATCAGGTATTTTCTGTCGACCTGTTAAAATTATCTACAGAAAAATTAATTATTTGAATGAAGAACGAGTGAATGCACTAATGTTAATTCCCTATGTTTGACTTTGAGAATGGACACCCGGTATAACTCGGGAACGCGTTGTTCGATTTTGATTCCGTTTTGACCATCGTAATTGGCGAAAAAATACTACTAGTTTGCCTATTTAACTGACTTTGTAGCTCCAATAATAACGAAGTTAGCAATAGTGCCGCCTTAACTTTGAAAACCCTATATCGTATCTGCGTACCCCTCCTTGAAGCAGTTGCTTTATTATTTCTTCTCTTTCGACGTGCGAAATTATGTTTAACCATTGTTATATTTGTATAACTAACGTCAAATTCTTCGTATTTATTGATATCGCACATGCACAAAGTTGTCAGGTCAAAGAGTTGGAGTTACAAATATTACCAGATAACTTTTTATGTCTTGTAATTTTTATAATCTATTTGCACCTGTTGTCTGGGCATGACGTTACAAAACACAAACACCTGACATCTGTTCAGCAGAGAACACCACCTTAGTTAGTCGTATACTTACCTAAAGTAGAAATGTTTATAACTAGTTTGACTATACGTTTCCAGGTGGTAGCACGCTGCAACACAATAAAGCGAGAGGGAAGATTGGAGCATTTTCTTCGTTCCAATCTCCAACCTTAAGTGAACTTTATTTTAAATTATATTTGATTGTAATACATATATCCAAGCTCCAGAACGTAGTTATTTAAATGTAACTTATATACGAGTGTGGCATATGATAGTCAATAT
>CALNHX010005024.1:26437-115447 GCA_940337035.1 Agriotes lineatus
ATCTGTTTAAAGAAGGTAAATTCCTTATAACTTTTAATATATATAATAATAATTTTCTCTATAAAATAGCAAATAGACAAATTGAGTATTTTTTGTTAAATGTTCAACAGGACTTTAATACTTTTGTTAGCAAACGCAAGAATCATTTCTTTACAAGGGAATACAAGAGGCGTAGTATTTAGTGATGTAATCATGTTTTTACACTAAATAGTTCCTTGGCATGATCTTCAACTTATATATTTAACACAATACGTAATTTTTCAAAAGCTTGCAATTAAAATATAGAATAGTTATTTATGTATTGAGGGCATAATTAATAGAGTATAGCAGAGGGAATGTTTAAAGTGCGACGCGAAGCGGAGAGCTTTAAATTTCCCGAGAGCTATAATCATGATTAGGCACTTGGTACATGCAACGTTTTATTTTATCTTCGTTCTCAAAATGGACAACATTCAAGGATTCTGCATTTTGGCTACAGACTACTGTGTCATCGTTGTGCCGGTGGTGTGAATATTTGGTGTGCTATGGTTACTATGCAGAGTGTTAGTGTTGCTATATTACATTGTTGGTGCTTGTTTATACTGCTTAGGACTTGATAGACCCTAGGCCGCTAGCGAGGGCCAATTATGGTTCCAATTATTTGTAGGCTTGTGTAGATTTGCATACGTGTTCATTGTATTAATTTAACTAAATGGTTATATAAAATATGTGTAATGTAATACACACTGCAGTACATTCAATTTATAAGAAAATAGCATACAAATAGCGTTAAAAAAATTATCAAAATTACTCGGAAAGCATATGCGTAAACCTGTATCATAATTGAAAAAATAAAAGTAGTAGTGGGCTCCCTAAACTAGAGCACCTGTTAATCAAACTATTAAATTGATTGACCTAATTAAATCCGCGAATTAAATCGCGGTTTGACCTAATTAATTTCGCGGTTTGATCTAATTAATTTTCACGTGCTACTGACTAAATTACGCATTAGCTTCCGATTAAATTACGCGCGGCCATTTTTAATTTGCTTCTGGAATTACAGGTCGGCCATCTTGGTTTTCTGGCGCGAATATTTGAATTTAAATTTTCAGATTTTTTTTCTAAGTTCAATTTTTTGAATTTAAATCTCCCGGGTGTCGGCCATCTTGGTTTTCTGCGCGCTCACTTCTCACGGCTGTCGTTTTTACTTTCTCGCATACGGTAGTATAGAGAAAGTATCAAAAAAAATCGACTTCGAGATTTTGACGAATCTTGACGTTTTACACCTCCTAGAGTCCGAAAAAACCATTTTTCGAATTATGTCTGTGTGTGTGTATGTGTGTGCGTGTGTGTGTGTGTGTGTGAACACGATAACTTAAAGACGAAATAAGCTAGACGCTTGAAATTATGTACATAGTCATTATTCAAAATTTGTAGATTCCTGTAAAATTTTGAGCGAAATCGGTTAACCGGAAGTGGCACTTTACCTAAACAGGTAGCGGTACCTATTCAAGTAAAGTACCAATTTGCTTCGAGATATTTGAACAAAATTTGTACATACATTTCTTATGTAGAAAAACTACCAGATATTACATTTCAGCATGATCGGTTAACCGGAAGTGGCATTTTACCTAAACAGGTAGCGGTATCCATTCAAGTAAAGTACCAGTTTGCTTCAAGGTATTTGCACGAAATTTTGCACATACATTTATTATTGAGAAAAACTCCCAGATATAAAATTTCAGTATGATAGGTTACCTAAAGCGGCACTTTACCTAAACAGGTAGTGGTTACCTGAAATGTAATTTTATCGCTGTATGTATATACATTGCAATAAACTTTTCAAATTTGCTAGAAAACAAGGCGAATGCGAGAAAGTCTAGGGGAGCACACTCCCGATTTTTAATTTTGAATTTTCGCGGAAATATTTGAATTTCAAACTGGTAGATCTTCCGTCTCCCTCATCGAAGCTGCTGTCTCTCTCTTGCATTCACAGAAGGGCTGTTTATATTTAAAAAAGCTATTTGCGTCGGGCCCCAAGTGGGATCTGAACCAGCGACCACAGTATTACGATCCTGACGCTTAGTCAGTAGAGCTACCCGACAACTTAACTGAGTGCTATTAAAACTTCATATAGGTAAGAAAGGGGGGTTGCGTTGCTTTCAGCTACCGTGTTTCGGCTACTTTTCAAGGTCGTCCATATAAGCTTGCAGGCTTCGGCTTCCCAGGTCGTCTAACTTTTTATATGGCGATGGGAAATTCAATTTTAGTAGAGAGAAATAGCCGAAGTCTGCAAGCTTATATGGACGACCTTGAAAAGTAGCCGAAACTCGGTAGCTGAAAGCAACGCAACCCCCCTTTCTTACCTATATGAGATGATGCGTAATTGCAATGTTTTTATTAAATTTTCATCGTGTGTTAAATTAAAATGCCATTTTTGCATAATTTATGTGACATGATGTCAGTTTTTGTAAAAATTTATGTGAGATGCTACGTGATTGCGTGATTTTTGTTCAAGTTTTTGTTACTTTGGGGGTCAACACATACGTATTTTCGTAATTTTTGCGCGCTTTTATTCAAATTTATTTTAATTTGTCGACAACACATACGTCTTTTCGTAATTTTTGCATATAGAAGGCTTTTTAAACTATATGTTTTCTTAATTATGCAGAGAGTGCTCGTTTATATAGGGAGGCAGGTGGCCGAATGGTTAAGGCGTCAGATTCAAGTTCTGATCTCGAGAGAGAATACGGGTTCGATTCCCGTACCTGTCATATTTTTTTATATATTTATTATGAAAGTCTTGATTTTAAGCTAGTTTATTCACGACGGCTCTACCAGAACAAACGATTGAGCTCCTTTTCGACTAAAATGGACAAAGAGCGGAAGATGTTGATTGTATTGCCGGAATTTGTCCAACGTCTTAAGTCTGGCGATGATGCGGAGAAAAATATATTATCACAGCTTGATGACGAAATGCAAAAAGTTTTAAAGTCCAAATTAACTGATCACGATAAATGGATCCAGTACAATCAGGTTTTACAAAGGTACCTTCATTTCATATAGGTAAGAAAGGGGGGTTGCGTTGCTTTCAGCTACCGTGTTTCGGCTACTTTTTAAGGTCGTCCATATAAGCTTGCAGACTTCGGCTATTTCTCTCTACTAAAATTGAATTTCCCATCGCCATATAAAAAGTTAGACGACGTGGGAAACCGATGCCTGCAAGCTTATATGGACGACCTTGAAAAGTAGCCGAAACACGGTAGCTGAAAGCAACGCAACCCCCCTTTCTTACCTATATGAGAAGTGCGCGCGCAGAAAACCAAGATGGCCGACACCCGGGAGATTTAAATTCAAAAATTGAACTTAGAAAAAAAATCTGAAAATTTAAATTCAAATATTCGCGCCAGAAAACCAAGATGGCCGACGTGTAATTCCAGAAGCAAATTAAAAATGGCCGCGCGTAATTTAATCGGAAGCTAATGCGTAATTTAATCAGTAGCACATGTGAAAATTAATTAGATCAAACCGCGAAATTAATTAGTTCAAACCGCGGATTTAATTCGCGGATTTAATTAGGTCAATCAATTTAATAGTTTGATTGACAGGTGCTTTAGTTTAGGGGGCCCACTACTACTAATAAAGAAATAGGAATTTTGTAAACTAAAATTTTAGTTTATGTATAATGCTCAACTATGTGTTAAGATTTCAGATTAACACGTTATTTTATCTAGGCGGTAATTTCAAGTAGCCAGAACCAATCTATTTTTAAGTTTAATAGGTTATTTTCATGCATTTGGGGTTGTTTGGGGATGTTTTAGTACTTAAATGCAATGACAGGCAAGCTTGCAACAGCTTATACGTTCGAATTGTCATGGCGTTATTTATAATTTATTGAAATTCTTTAATCTGCGTTAGTAGCTATGAATTTACGATGTTAAAGAGCTGGCGTTTTTCAAAATAGGTTTTCGCATTTATATATAATAATGTTTGTATCAAGTTTTGTTTGTTATTCAAATCCAAGAAATTTATATACTTTGAATAAACGAAGCAGTTACTGTCTACTTCAACTACACGACCATAATTACACGATTGTCTAATGACGTGTGAACGATCCCTGTGGGAAAAGGCAACCCCCACATACTTGTTACACTTAAAATATCTTGGTTGGAACGATATAGAAATGCAGTTTACTAAAATCGTTGTTAATTTTTCCAAATAGAATTGTTTAAGCCCTTAAATTATCAGAAGCACTTTTATTGTTAGTACCTACTTAGAACTACTCGTCCATAAGTTTACAATTGTCTAGTGATATGAGAACGCTCCCTGTGGGAAAATACAACCCCCACATACTTATTACACTTATTAGTATATCTTGGTTAAAACGATATAGAAATGCAGTTTGGCAAAATCTTTGTTAATTTTTCCAAATAGAATTGTTTAAGCTCTTAAATTATCAACTTTGTTTGTTATATGTTTGAAAACTAGAAAAGTTAACAACAAGGGATCGCGTTGGAATGTGGGAGTTAACAGAAGCTGGAAACTTTATCACGGGCTGACGGATGTATAGGCCGCCTAATCGCTAGATAAAAACTAAATATTTATTTTAAATATGAGCTTTTGGCTGTGAGAGTCGTTCCCGTCCTAGATCAGTTTCTCTATAAATTCATACTATACATGGGAAGAAGTACAATTTATTTATGGCCGATAATTAAACGAGCTCCGTTTCCTTCAATTAAAATGCAATTCAGGTGCGAAAATTAGTCGTGGAAAATTGGCATAAGCATGTAAACTCCGAACAGTGAAAGTGTACATATTTCTGCTTATATGTATAAACTACACAACGTTGTAAAATGAAAAAAGCAATTCCATGTGCAGCTGCCTTGTTACAATTCCAGAGACAAAACTTATCGCTCCAATTACTCGACGAACTGAAAATAGATCCAGTTTATGACAAGGCAGGTGCATTTTGATTGCAATTGCAGTCCATTCATAATCGAACTGCACAAAGGTGCAGTTTCGATTTGTTGTGCATGTGCAGCCCGATTGTTAATAACGGCCTGGGCATCGTATTTCATTAAAAGCTTACAACGACGTTTGCTCCGAAACAGCGGGGTTCAATTATGGACGTCTTATTAGTTATTACGGTGGCACTTATTAAATGGGTTGCCCCTATAAGGGTAATTAAAGAAATTGAAATAATGATCCTTGTCGCAATTTACTCTACGGGCGCAAGGATAACAAAACGACAAGTACTCCCTGACGGCATGTGCTCAAAACGGAGGAAATTGTAGCTTGCTTATTTTTTTTAGTAAACAGTTAACAAGTTTAGGTTTTACACATTTTTAATTCAATCTATGGCAGCAGCTGCCGGTAGATGTTGAAAGCAAAGCAATTACCTACCGAAGCTCTACTTTTATAATTGGAAGCTGTAATTGTATCTGATAGACAATTCCATACAAAACAAGATGAACTCGTGTTATTTTACATTTTCAAATAACGATCAGTAGAAATTAATATTAAGTTTTGCCAGAGGTTATAACCAACAAATTTAAATATTCTAAATGGTTTTGTTTCGTATGCTTACGACTTCTTCAACTCGTTTTCCTTCGAAGTTTACAAATCGGGAGTACTACAAACATGGCTTGAAATATGGACCTCGTGAGTTATAGAAGTCCAGATTCTGTACTTCTGTAGCTATACCGGGTAAAAAGCCGTTCATGCACTTTTTATTGGCCAATTGATTATAATTTGTGCTACACTCCCTTTTAGAAACAGTTAGCTTCAGTGTTCATATTTATAGATCAATTAAAGGTGATAAATATAGAATTGCAATTTCCGTTTTGTTCTTAACGCACGCCATGGAAATTACTATTTATATTTTACCTCATTGCTTGTCCTTAAATGTTACAGGCAACTTGTATTAATCAGTCATTTTATATAATGGCTACGCAGTTTATATAATGCCTATCAAAATTAGATAGTTTATGAAATGCATCTCTTAAGAGCATTTTTCATATGTTGTCTAGGTATTCCCTGATGAACTGTATGCAGTTTATGCATTATATGTTTTAAAGTAAAGATTAGCATTCATTGACCAATGGGTTTAATGTGGGCGTACGTCAACTCATCGCCGTAGTAAAACTGTACGTATTTAAAATAGACAAACTTATCACCGCATCAGGCAACGACCGGTGAATTTGCTCACCGAAAACAGACCAACTCATGTAAGGATGTTTATATCACACACGATTAAATGCTGCAACTAACCTAAACAAGCTAGAACGACACACAGCCCAGAGATGAAAATCAGCTGTGGAGTTTATTTAACATAGCCTTCAACTTCAAACATAATATAACGTATTGCATGCAACTGTGCGGTCATTATTTAAAATGACTAGGCATTCTATGTAATGACAATAACTTTGCCGGCATTATGTTTAATGTCTAGAAATATTAGACAAACGGGCTAGCATTTTAGGCAATTTATGAAATTAAATCAAAACCTAACCATTATATAAAATGACTGATTTATACAAGTTGCCTGTAACATAGATAAACTATAAAGTTCAGGGCGCTTCATTCAAAATGTAGACTCGACGGGGTAAGGGCCGCCGAAACCCACTCATCTGGCACACCGTTAACGGCGTACTGGGTGATATGGTTAGCATCACGCCTTCGACCACTGCCTTAGTTTCCCTGCTTCCACAACCGTGGTTTCGGTACCCAATTTTTAAGGTTACTGGGTGGGCCGCCCGTCAGTTGCCAGATCTGGGAATTAAACCCCATACCGTGGCACCGCAGCCGAGCTCCCTAACCGCTCGGCCACACTGGCGATCAGATAAACTATACGCAATATATCTAATTGCAGATACATATTTTGTAGTGCTGATTGAAATCATAAAGATATATTTGCATTCATAATCTGTTCCTTCTTATTCATCATCCTTATCTACGTAGACTTAATGACCTGTTTTGTTACGAATCATTTTTGTTGTCGGCCTATTTGTTGCTTGCTATCGTGACAATTCCGTTTTGTTCCATTCTTGTCTTCGATTATTATTCATCCCCCTGTCGGTTTACCTTGCAAATTTCTCCTATATCTCTGCTAAGGACTCTGTGTCCTATCGGGGTTTTTATTATGTATCTTATTATTTTTATCTCTGCTGTCTCCATTGTCTGTTTTATCTTTTCTATTTGTGGCCTGGTTTCCTCGGTGTAGGTCAGTGATGGGTCTTAATGCACTTTTACATATCCTTACCCTGGTTTCTCTTTGAAGATAAAGAGTTTTCCAGATGGTGACATTTAAGCAATTAGCAACTTGGCGTGGCTTTTGTTCTTTGTTGCTATACTTCTTGTCGCAATTGCCCATTACCGGTTATCATAATACCAAGGTATATCTCCTAGTTCTCACTTCTCATTTTTGTGCTAGATCTCTCCTGTTTGCCATTTTCTGTTGTTCTTCAAGATATTCTTTCTTCTTCGATTTTTTTTGTCACGTTTCTTGTTTTTCCTGTGATCCAGGTATCTCATCTCCACGGTAGTTATTTTGGGCATATGTTAGTTTATCATAACCTACATTGCGGCGCCATATGTTAATATTGGTACATATATATGGTTTTGTATATTCTTATTTTGGGGGTTTTTGCAATTCCTTTGTACCTATTGTAGTCTTATTAATTTGATAGTAGGCGGTACTCGCTTTTTGTATTCTCTTCTGTACTTATCTCTCTATTGCAAAGTACGACCATTCGAATAAGCTGCTATCTCATATACTCTTCTTAATATTGTAAAAACGGATTACGTGTAAATGTACGTCTAACTAGCAACTTAAGGCTAGGCGTATTCAGGTAAAATTGCAGGTGGTTAAAATTTTTGTTGTTCAGGGTATCGTTTACAAATAATCGGCTAATAATGCAGTTTACAACCTTAATAATATTAGAGGGGATTGAAGCTTATTCGAATAGTCGCACTTTACCATTATTGGTGAAGCCGGTATCTAAGTACTCATAGCTGTTCACTGCTTCTTTAGTTTTTCCCACCTTTCTCCAGCCTAGTTAGTTGGACAATTTAATCTGCATTCGTTTTTCTTCTATTCAGCTACTGTCTCGACAGGTATATTTGTGTTGCTGTTTGTGATCCAAATATGTATTATTGATATGCACAGAACTGCACTATCATTTTCTCACTTTCATTCTTGATCTCTTCGTTAAATTCTGTGTTACGCCTGTTACAATGTCGGCACCTATTCTTGCATGGCAATTCCCCATTATTAAAATGCCCTCATCTCTTGGGATTGTGTTCAATATTTTTTCACTTAGCTAAAAGTCAGGTTGTAATTATCATAGCAAATAACTTCTCTTCCTGTCTTCTTTGTCTCGCTTAATGCATATATATCTAGGTCTTTATTTTTAATGTGTATCATACTTATTGATCTTTTGCATTCCATGATTCCTTGTTTTGAGTCTTAACACATTTTGTCCTTCTTTATTTTTGCACCTGTTTTATTTTTGTCGCAATGTTCGTCGACATATTATCAGCCCTGTTTGGTTTTGTTTCTTTGAGAGGCAGTGTTTGTTCACCCCTAGCACGTTGCTAGCCGAACCGGGAAGGATTTTTTTCGTATTTTATATAATAATGTGCTATTTTACTAAATTCAAAATCGAGTAATAAAGTGGCTCGTTGGTGCATAGAAATGTCACTTTATTATATGGTAATGTCACTGTCAAATTCGAGGTTAGCAGGTTAGGTTTTATGCCAGTCTGTGTCAAAACTGATGGAAACCATAACCTGATAACCTCGAATTTGACATAGACTTACAGTGCCACCAACATATTATTCATACATTCGAATTTCCACAGCCGCATTTTTTAATAGACATGTATAATGAGAAAAAATAGTATACACACTTCGTAAGAATAGTAGTTTTACTAAACGTATGTAGCTTTTTAAGTTACTCGCTCGCTATGCTCGCTCGTACTCAATCAAGCTATATTCGTTTAGTAAAACTTTACTTTTCTAAACTTGTTAATATACTATTATAAACCTTATCTGGTATAGATCCGTTGTGTGCTACGATACTAGGACTATTTGGAGGAGTATATGGCTCTATAATTACGCTATAGGTATAGCGGTGTTTCCCTCGATTCCTCATATTCCGTTTATTTTGAATTTATAAATTAAAAACATCTTTAGAGGAAATTTTAATGTGTTTTTCTGTTACGAACAGCCTTAAATTTTCAAATAAATTTTTACAATATATATTGTATTGCTTTGAACCTATTCCAAATTCTAGGTATCGAAAAACTTTTTGTCTGTGTTCATTTGGTTCATTTCTTCTTATGGCCCTTGATGGAATACATATTTTTTCCTCTTTTTGCATTGTTTTCTATATATTCTAATGAGTATTTTAACTCCATTTGGTTATCACTACGTCCTGTTTTTTATTCTACCATATTTTATTGAGCAACTTTTCAGCTTTTTGAACTAATTAATAAAATTTCTTTCTATAAAATGATTTTGAAATCCGACATTCTTGAAACTGAATGAAAATGAAATATTCTAAACATGTTTAAAAAAATCATTGAAGGGAAAGTACACGTAAATTAGTTAAGAAAAAACATTCCAAGAAGACTGCCATGCTATAGAATGCTCAAATCTCAAATCTTTTATCATATAATTTTATTTATGTCATGTCTAATATATTTATGAATGTTATGCAGAAATAGTATTCTACATAACGTGTGGCCGAAAAGGTGTTTTCTTTCACGCAAGTGAAAAAATATAAAGTCGTATTTAGGAATACACTACATTTCTATACAGTAGATGAGTGTAGCTATTTATGTTGCAAGTACGAATTCAACGATTGTTTTGGACGAGGCGCAGTTTATGGCTAAGCGAGTCCAGCGAGCGAGACGCATAAATAAGGGGATTATAAAAGTCCGTTTTCGTGGGAGTTACATACATAATTCTTTATTCTATTGCTTTGGAAGCGTTTTGCTAATTATAAAATGACAGTTTAATCGACGAAGTCGGGAAAAGTCGAGGCGTTCATGACCATACCGCAAAATTGGAGTGTCTATTTTGATTTCGACCAATGGAAATGGTTGTTAGTTTTTGTTATGGTTATTACTGTCAAAAAGTAAAAGTTACTAGTATAAAAAGTGGAAGTTCTCGGCCGCTAAACGCTGCCGATGCAGTAGAACAAAACATATATTACGCATTAAATTTGTTTTTATTAATACTAGTAATACTACGAGTATTATAACATGGAAGCATTAAACGTTTTCAATTAAGGTATCTATTGAAATCTATATTGAATTTAGTGTTACTTTATTTTGTAACACTGCTTGAGTGTGACTTAAATTTGCTAAAGTTTATAAAAAACTAAGTGAAAACAACAGTCATTCGCTGTAGATTTAAAATTACTTAAGATTCATCGAATCGCTGAGCTTAATGAAGGACGCTTTTTTCTTTAAGGTTACAATAACAATTTTTTTTCGTTAGATGGTATTGCAGCAACGAACTTGATCAACCAAATAATTAAGTATGAATGTGTCGCGCTCTCGTATTACGATGTACGATGTTGATATTTTCCATTACCTATAAATATTAGACCTAATTGTTGAAATTTCTGATTCAACTAGACATACCTTACTTATCGAATTTTCATGAAATTTAGAATTTATAGGTACTTTTGCATAATTCATGTAATGGGAAAACATTATAGCCTATTTCATGAATTCGGCAGTTCTGCTATTGCGTTTTTCAGGGCGAACAGGCATAGTTCATAGTTTAAGATAATGCAAAATCCTCAAATTAAGATCTTTAGCTAAAGTCATAACAGCCGTCCGTCTGCATCGATATTAACGCTTTTATGCATGTCATAAAATCGCATCCAATAAAGCAGTCCGCCGTAAATTGTCGGCTTCTCGCCCTAAGAGGATTTTCTAGTCGGTGACTTTTGAAAGTGAAAAGTGACTATCTTGACAATCATATAACTTCAAGCATCTGTAAATAATAAACAACTTTATTTCAGCTAAGTGCTTGTAAACTGACCAAGAACATGTGTTTTATGGGATGCCTGCTGCTCACTTCATGGTAATCCTCACGCAGCACATAGCGTGTATACTAAATGTTATGAATTTGTATGTGACAGTAGAACAATAGAATGCGATGGAATGTGTCACCGTTATAATAATTGATGCTATTTTTGAAAGGGACCTTACGGAAGGTCTGTAAATCCTTTACGTTTGGTTAATTTACTTTTATACCATTTTGCTTGCTTCCTATTAATTAAATTGTTATTATATTATAAAAATTTTACGACCCAATCGTAAACCTCATACTGACCTTCTTGGAAATTACCAAATCTGATATTTTATTATTGTAGCAACAAAGGCTTAATTAATTTTTTCCGGCACCTCCGCCAAATTAATAGTACCGAATTTCCACAGATATAGGCTACGGGCAGTTCCTGCGGATACGAATACCAACGTTTATTAGTCTAGGATAGGCTAAAAAATACCGTAGCTCCGAAAACCAGTTATTTAATTCGCCTAAAAAATCTTCCCGGCAGAAGTTTCATTACAGCTTCCTGCAAGAGAGGATGCTGCGCCGCTGGATTTTTGCTGTTGATGAAATCCTCGGCATTTTATTATTGCTCTACAAGTACAGTTATGGTTATGTGATAATAATAGCCTTCAATTGGCTGGATTTATTCTATCCTGAAATTATATTGCTTTCCATCAGCCGTAATCGTAACGTGCGGCTGACATTTTCCAAGGCCTGAGTTGATTGAAAGCATTACTCTTGGAACTCGTTGCATTTGTAAATTAATGGATTACTGACAATTCCATGAGGCTGAGACAATGTTAAATTCAAGTTTCTTGTAAATTCTGAACTTCTGTGTAACCCGTGTGTACAACTTGGCTTTATAAACAATTGATTAGGTTTGGACAAGCAGAGACATCTCTGAATGCTAATTGTAATATAACCATTGTAATTAATATGGTTATACTATTAATAGAACAACAAGAATAAAAAAATTGTTGTAGTACCTGAAATATTTGGACGAAAGGTACTACAGCAAAACTACTCTCCTATAAGGGGCATTTCAAAATTTCTCACCACTATTCTAGGGCCGTGTTCTCTAAGCCACAATAAACAAAAAGGTTCATATAAACATTGATCCGACTTTGCGTCTTAAAGGAGCTACAGCCCTAGGAAGGGTAATAAAAAACGCGGATTTAATTTGATTAAAATAATACAAATAAAGAAAATTTGGTGTAATTTTTCCACATCTACGCAATTTTGTATGCTGAATTATGTGATATTAAAAAACATTTCTATAGCGACTTTATGGAATCGACATTTTCCTCAATTCTACTTGGATATTCGAAAAACATAGAAAATATACTCTTGTTTGGAATCATTGAGGGCAGTAGTTTTCGAGAAAATTGAAGCTAAAGATGTGCTTAATCATAAAAAATGGTGAGTTAATTCATTTTATACGATGTAAGTCGTTTTAAGTAGAGAACATTATCTGAATACCGATCATTACAAAGGGTTGTTTAAGTAATGCTATGACATCTTGGGCAAAATGAGATGGAACACCGTCGTGCGTAAACTACATGACTTGCCTGTTTTTAAAGGTCATTTCCTTCAAAACCGTTTGTAATTTTAAACAATACATACGGGGTGAGTCACTATTCACTCCCCATCTGTTCTACAATTAAAAATAAGACAAAAATGAAGAATAAACAATAGTTTTAAAGCTTCGTTTAATCTCAATCAATTCAAATACAAGAGAAAACTTAAAATATTAAAAAAATAAAACTATCTGGGTCGAGACAAACATCAGCAAAACATTTTAATTCTAATTCCTTAAGAAACCCTTAAAATGTCACAATTTTCGTTAATACGCGTATGTAACTTATGACTAAAGTTTCTGGCAACAGAATTGAAATTATTTCTGCTATTGGATCAATAAAGTCATCCACTCCGGCAGGCACAGTAAAATAAACCTTTCTTTTATGTATCCCCACACCCAAACATTTATTGGAGTTAAGTCGGAAAACCCGGGGTGGCCACTCTATTGGTCCAGCCCGACCAATCCATTTATTAGGAAAATAGCGATTCAAAATTTCTCGCACTTGTAATGTAGCATATGCAGGCGCTCCATCGTGTTGAAAAAACATTGTAGCTCGTTGTAAAGGAGTATCTTTTGTATTTGAATTTATTGAGATTAAACGATACTTTAAAAAAAATATATTATTTCAATTTTAGCTGAAAACGGCTTCGCTTTGGGAATTTTAGTATTCTTCATTATTGTCTTATTTTTAATTTATTGTAGAACACATATACGGGCTGCGTAGTGAATATTGACTCATCCAGTATACATGTTAATCATTTTTTATCTATATTGAAGGATATTTAATACACTCATACATATGTGACTATATAATTGATTGAGAATGAAATCAACAATCAAGTAATTATCATTTTTGTCTTGCTGGAGTTGCTACACTAAAAAAAATATCATATGATGTATGAAGGTTTCACTTTAAATACATAGTTATTAAGTTATTAAGAGGTATTTCTACTAGTTTTGTTGCTCCTGGTCCACGGGTGAATATGTTGATGCCCGAAGTATTGGAAAACAACAATTATTTATTTATATTTTATTTTAACAGGATTAATATAGTCGTACACATAAACATATATTTACAGGATAAATACACAAATACACATATATGTAGTGCGCGATTAAACAACTACTTGTGCTAACGTTAAAACACGCCCTGCTAGTCGACAGTTCTGAACGAAAATGCCGTTATTGCTTACGCGGACTTTAAACGTGCGAGCCGACTTATAGACACAGAACGCCGATGTCGTAAACCGAATGAATAACATTGAATGAAATATTCGAGTAGAATGGTTCGGTATTTCTCTGTCTGCCCTTATATAGCTTCTTGTCAATTGCGTCAGTGCGGAGGGTAATCGCGTTTGGTGGCCGCTTAAAACTCGCCTTTTTGGAAAAGTGCCATCAGGCATTGTGACCGGTTTCTACGCCGGATAATTGATTTATTAACTCTTGCGTCAGCCAAAGGTCAATGGCGTGTACCTCGGAGCCTCCACTGTTTGCATATAGCTTTAGGTAGCCGAAATTTAAGTTTTAAATGGAGTGCCTTTACATTGCAACTGCGAATGCAATTCGTCACTCGCGACACTAATTATCTAGTTACTTCCTTGCGCGTAGCGTTACGTCAAAAGTTAGTAACCCGCTGACTTAGGTTGGACAGCCCGTTGATCTGACGATTTCCTGCCTCGCTTTGTAAGCCTTTTGCATGTAACTTTATGGACGCTGTGTCCGTTATAGAGTAGCCATAATCCGTGTACAGGTAATACATACAATGTAACAGAAGGGAATTTAACCTAATATAGAGATCATTATGTATTACATTATTATAAGACTATCCACAATAGGCGCTCATATATGGAGTATTCCCAGAATTCTGCTAACTATGTATGCCTTGGTCTTGAGAAGACCCAACACAACGAAGGAGATGCGAGCAAGCACTGTATGACGTTGATCATGATGCCGATATTAGAAATATTGAAAATGGCCAGCGTAGAGGAACAATTCACATCATTAGAAGACTAAGAAAGTATAAGGAAAAATCCTAAGACAGTTCCGAGTCGACTCAGTAGGAAGATACCTGTCTATTATAGGACTTCGGAATTACTAAATCGCGGGCCAAGAGAGACTAATAAAAACGACTACTCGAAGAGACTAAAATCCTTGATCTGTAAATAGTGCGACAATGCTGACATACTTAGGTATGTTATGTAAATCCAAACTATGTACTTACTTCTTCTTTTATGCAAGCCTTTGCCTGTTTTTCTTCATGCTATGTTTTATGGAGTGGGAGTTGATGATGTCGTCCAGCTGTCAACACAGCTACCCTTATTAATTGATCGCGAATATGTTTTAATCTAGATTTAGTCTCTTACTTCATTTAGTAAATTATTATTCCATTATTTTCATATTTTCATTGTTTTTGTACAAATTGTACAATGTCTTGTATGTTGCATTTATTTCTTACATCTTGATTTGTTACCTTGTCTAGTATAATTTTTATACCATAGTTCTCAGCAATTTGTAGTAAATTTTGATATCACTACGTACTTTGGCTCATGGTCTTATAAATTGTAACGTTACCTTCTGTACTGAGGTATTTATTTTGCCAAGTTAATCACTTAACTATCCCAATCGTCTTGCTCCACTAACTTACCAACTAAATGGAATTCTAATCCACTCGAAAGAAAGCTGCTCAGATTTTGGTGTCATAATCTGAACAAGTTCAAGCAGCTGTCAAAAAGCTACTATGTACATGAAGATATTTACTTTACAAAAGCTTCCAACAATTAGACCCAAGTTTGTTCTTGATCACGACTCTCTCTCTCTCTCTCTCTCTCTCTCTCTCTCTCTGTCTCTCCTCTCTCTCTCTCTCTCTCTCTCTCTCTCTCACTCTCTCTCTCTCTCCTCTCTCTCCTCTCTCTCTCTCTCTCTCTCTCTCCCTCTCTCTCTCTCTCTCTCTCTCTCTCTCTCTGCCTTTGTATCTCTAATAATTGTGTGTAACCTAAACAAATATGAAAATATCTAGGACACGTCAACACAAACAATCAGGGCATGAAAAGGCTTTAAAACATAGTTCTACCGTAAGATGAAATAATTGAGAATACGAGTATAGTCGAGTCCTCTGTCAGTTCCTCTCTTTACATTTGAACGATCCTTTTTACACATACATATTGCTGATACTTCTCAGGATTGTAACTATACGTTATCTTAATAAATAATGCCTTTATGCTTCCACAGTTACAAAAACTGGCCCAGTTGTGTATGGAGGGTTCATTAATATGTCAATATATTAGAAAACTCCCATTTGTAGGCAGGCAGGTTTCCCTTTTAATGTCAGATGCAGCCGATAAAACGTTCTCACATAGCTGCCGTTAAAAAAGTGTGTACATTATCGATAAGAATATTAAATAGTGAGCGCTGAGCAGCAGCTCCCATGTGATACCGCATAAGGTCTGTGCGGAAGGGCAAGGACCTTTTAGGGCACGGGATCGTCGCCAAACAGTAGTGAAGGCAGGACTAACAAAGCCACGGATGTGCGGGCACATTAATCGCCGTGTTTTCCGTTCTTGTTTTTGGTTTGATCAGATGCTATTAATTTAATACTCTTGCAATTGTCTTTGCAATTGAAGGTTTGCGCTAGTTTTTTTGCTGAAGCTGGAGTCAAGACACAGATTAATTTCGATTTTAAGACTGGGATTTTTTGCGAATTACCTCGTCCCTCACGCTCTGCAATAATGTTTCTGATTGGGGTGGTTTTCAAGGCTTCGTTATAATTGTTCGATTAACTTTGGCTAATTGATTTTTATGATCCAGCCAGAGCAAAAAGCGTGCATCAGGAAACTGTGAAAACTTCGGCGCTTGGTCTTTGAAGTCTTAATTTCTGACGTATGATCATAATAATTCACATCGTTTCCGGTTACAGCATTTATTTAAATTAATATAGTTTCCAGTCACGGTTTGTTGAAACTGTTGTTGAAACTAATAATGATTTTCAAAACGTCATTGGTACTTCGCGAATAACATCTTCATCTAAAGTCGTTTGAAATCGAACGATCTGGTACAAGGTACAATTAATCCAACGTGAAATACATTAATTAAGTTAATGTTGCGTAGTAATTTGTTCGACTTCCTGTTTAGCCAGCGAATTTGGAAGGTTATTTAGTTATAAATATTAGCAAAATGATAATAACTTTATTTTAGTTAGTTACACAATGTTCACCACAAAAAAGGGCAAACGTTGTAACTTGCAAATACCCAATTTATTCAATTTTTGCATTAGTAAAGACATAGCCTCTTTATTATGTTAACATTGCTGGTGGGGAAATCTCTACTTGCACGAATACATGCCCCAATTTCGTATCAAAAATGCCAAACTCGCAATGTATGCGACCGAACAATACTGGAACTTATGTAATGAAATGCTTACGACTTTTGAGGCATATTGAATAACCAGGACCATTTGTGCTGTTTTTGTATGTGCTGCGTTCGCAATGTGTTTTATTTTGGCAGATTAATTGAGGTAATATCGTAATATCCGCGCTTTGATTACATTATTGTATTATAATATCATACTTCAAAACTAATTCTCCATCTGACTGTTTTTATTGCAAATTATATAACTAGATTTACTACGCCATATGGTTTTTTGGCAGTACAGTTTTTAATTAATCCTCTAAATGGCAGGTTCTTACACCGAATACAAATTGTTTCAACTGAGAACATAAGTACCAACTCAAATCTAAGTTATTTGATATCACATCAAGCGAAGTTACGTTTTATTAAATTATTTCACATGACTCGCATATGAACAAACTAATTACTGTGTTGGTCTATAAAACCAGACATTTTCAGCTGCGTAGCTACCATGCTTGGTTATTATACAATTTTAAATGAGTTTGTAATTGTGCTTTTACAGTAAAATTCTATTAAATGTTTCTGTTTCCGCATGTTCAAGAAAATACGTCTATAATCGTGTCTCTTGGCTGTGACCATGATCAGTAAGCTATTGATTTAAATCGCTGTTTGTATGTATGTGTCAAGTTCAGATTGTAATAACAAGCGAAAAGACAATTGCAATTTATAATTTCAATAATAAATGAGTCATAACAGCGTTCTGAGAAATGGAATAAAATTTCTGTAAGGGTGCGTTGTTATAATTAGTTAATAACTCGATTTAAAATAGTCTTGTTATGTTGCTCTTATGTACTGTTTTGTCGTAGATTAAGTCTGTGTGTGTGTACAGGCATTTGCTTGTATTTGCCAAACACCCTCGGTTTGTATGCCTCTCTGGTATCCAAAAAATGGATTTATTACTATTATTATAATGCATAGTAACAAATATAAAAATGACATGTAAATGCATAGTAAATACTTCACGAAAAATTATATAGGCCAACAGTGTAAAGTGAGTTTAAAAACCGTTATCAAGTACCCTTGTGTCAAACAGTAATTTTTGAAATACATGTCGTAACTTATTTTTTCACATTTTGTATAATATTGTGCTATTTTACTAAATTCAAAATCGATTAATAAAGTGGCACTTTGGTGCATAGAACTGTTAATTTACTATATGGTAATGTTACTGTCAAATTCGAGGTTAGCAGGTTAGGTTTTGTGTCAGTTTGTGTCAAAACTGACGGAAAAGCTAACCTGCTAACCTCAAATTGACGAAGACTTACAGTGCCACCAACATATTATTCATACGCTTGAATTTCCTCATCCACCTTTTTAATGGGACATGTGGCATAATGCTTTTATATAAATGGTTTGTTTCTAAGTACTAATACAAAATGCGAAAAAATAGTATACACACTTCGTAAGAAAAGTAGTTTTACTAAACTTATATAGCTTTCAAGTTACTCGCTTCGCTTCGCTCGCTCGTACTCAGTCAAGCTATATTCGTTTAGTAAAACTTTACTTTTCTAAACTTGTGTAATATACTATTATTTTATCCTATTATGTTACTATGATAAGAACTCCTTAGCAAGGAGTTGTGTTAAGATGCATTTAACAGCACTAGTGTTGTTAAAAAAAATAACATACCGATACTTTATTAGCATTTAATCACATTTGGCAGTACTGACGTGTATTGTTGGTGGGCACTGTCAGTCAATGTTCAAATTCGATGTTAGTAGGTTAGGTGTTGTTTGTTATTTGACACAGACTGACGCAAAACATAACCTGCGAATCTCGAATTTAACATAACCTGACAGTGCTACCAACAATGCAGTATTGAGTGACTTATGATTTTTATCTTACTAGTGATACTACCACCATAGCCATAGCAGATATATGTGTCGCTGTTGTGTCACTAATAACAATTTTTCGTATTTTTTGAAAAAGAGTAATATTTTTAGGATAAAATAAACCGTAACGTTATCTGCTTTCTACATTATACGATAATTTTAAAGACTCCCTCCTAACGTCTCTCATTCATTCAAACTATTCTCTCGTAATAGTAGAAAAACTTGATAACGTTACTTGCATCGTAAATTACTATTATGGATTGCGTATGCACACAACTTACTTTGACAACTGACAACTCAAGTGACTGAGCGCGTTGAATTTTGAGTGGAGCAATGTAATAATTTGCCTATAAACACATAACCTCACTTTGACAACTGACAACTCAAGTGACTCAACGCGCTGAATCCTGGGTCGATCTAGAGTACCTATATAATAAGTTGATAATATAGGTACTCTAGCTCGAGCCAAGTATAATCACCGACATGCAGTCGTAAGACAAAATTTAGTTCAAAGCCCTCTCGATAATTCCTACAAATATAATGATTTAGCATAAGATGAGCTTTAATACAAATATGAAAATATGTGTAAACATGTAAGTTTAGTACAGAAAAGTATTAATGTAAAAATAATAATTAAAAATTGCTCTGAATATAATTAACGCAGAATTTTCAAAAACAATTTTAAACTATGTAGCAGAAATGACTTAAGTTAAAATGTAAAATACGGCATTAAATCATGGTGGGTTTTCTTTGTATTAATATTTATATAAGTGTATATTAGAAACAATTGTGCTGTCACAGCACAATATACCAGATGTTGGTTTACTCGTTACTTGATTTATTATCTCATTATGTAAGCATGTTTATATTAAGTGTTTATGAAGAAGCATATATCAATTAAAGCCTGTAAACCTGCAAAATGTGGCTAACTTCATATGCATCGGGTGTTCTGGACCCGACTTCGCCGCTTAAGGCAATCATACTTTACGCTTCTCGGACCACAATTCTCTACAATTTTCTTTCAGATGGTGAAACCTTGATTTGAAGTATCTTTGGCAAGCGATTTGTCCGTGTGGACTGGGAAGCACTTCGTACGTGATATCAGGTACCATAGATGCAGAGGTATACATAAAAGAGTGCTTGTAGAAACATGCTTATCCAACATTATTTGGCATCGGCGCATTATGCAAAAGCTACTTCTTACTTACTGAAGTTAATTTCGTGTGCATAGACACGAATCCCTTATCATTGCAAAAGAGTTTCGCCTCTGTCGTGGTTTACACGGTGAGCTGCCGCGCTCATTTGTTTAATTTCTGATGAAGCTACTTATGAAAGTGGGCAAAACGTTCGAGTTCTTTTATATCAACTATCTTCTTCATCAACCTTCGTCTATACAATGTTGGGCATAGGTCTCCTTTTAATACGCCAAGCTCTTTGTCGTATGTTTTCAGTTGCAGTAGCTTACTAGCCACTCTCTTGATATCATCCGCCCATCGGAGTGGAGGTCTGCCAACATTTCGTATCGCTTACCTTGGTCTCCATCTCTCCATTCTACTACTCTCGTAGTACATCTGTCACCTGCAGTCCTCAAGATATGGTCTGCCCATTTACGTTTTTGGTGCGTCACTAATTTTATAACTTCGGCTACCCATGTCTGCTGTCTAACCCATTTGTTGGGTTTTCGGTATTTTAGGTTTACACCTAACCTACGCAGTTTATCAATAGCTTTACGGGTTAAAGTTACAGTTTCAAATCCGTATGTTAGTACAGGTAAACCATAGATATTGAAGTTTTTCCTTTTTGTTTTCTGGAGAATGTTTTAGAGAGCAGTATATTAAAACAGTCTCCCGAATGCTATCCATCTCAGCTTATCTCTCCTTCCAGTTTCGGCGTCCTGATTTTCATATTTGAGCATTATAGTATGCCCCAGATGTTAACTTGATCCAATGCGTTAGTTTCAATTTTCAATGTTCTTGGTAAAGATGTCTTCTAGCACGTGCCACCATGTAATACTTCTTTTTGACATTTTTATCTGGTTTTAATATATCTTTTTGGTGCTCCCTACTACTTGGTTGAATGGACCTAGTTCAGCTTCAACAGATACGATTTCTTTTTGGAGTTTGAGCATCCCTATCAGTTTATCTCGTATTTTGGTGTACATTACTTGCATTGTTTACTTTCTGATTAACATTTTTCATTCTTACTTTTAGCACACCTCCACAAGTAGGTTGTGGTCCAAGACAATGTCTGCCCCAAGATATTTTTATTTTACAAAGGTAAATCAATTTGTTATCATGGTTACCGACAGTACAATACAACACAACTTAAATGTATTGATTTGTTGTTGCGTTAATATCAGGATGGTTTTTTCTGAAACGCTTAGATGTTAATATTGTTCATCTTTTAGTGTGGCGAAATGCCGAAAAAGGCATCACCATTTCAAACTTTTAATACATAATCAAGTAATTTTATTTTTCTGAAAGTCTCTTATCTCTAATCTCTCATTAAAATTTCATTATGTTAATGGTTTTTGAATTTCCTTTTAAATTTGTGATAATATGTTGATTCCTCAAATTTAAATTGCTGCTTTTAAAATGTTTACATATTCATTTTTACGAAACTAAACACCTTAATGCATTTTCCATTTTAGCTGCCCCATAAATTGGCAGCATGAAAAACTACAAGTTTAAGGTGTATAGCTTAGTATTTCTTTTTATATCTATTCATTTTTGTGTTTAAAATAAGTTTGCATATTCTAGTTCTCCAAGACTACTTCAATTTTTATTCGTTTTTTCCAAGCCATAGTAGCAACAGAAATTTTAATTATTTTTAGAGTTGGGAACGTTATTTCTGGAGAGTAAATTTAAATATTAATCCGAAGCTTTGAACTTTGGGTAAACAAATCCAAGCTCCTGCCGTCTGGTGTAATAGACGAATGAGCGTTTAACACTCTCGACTCTTAAATTTAGAGCTGTCAGACCAACAAAAGCAGCTCTAACTCGTGCTCGATTTGCTTTGGATTCCTCACTAATGTTCCAAAAAGCAAACTGCCGTAATTTAAAAGGATTGCTGTACCAGCGTTTGACGTTAAATGTTGCTTAGTAATGGTCCCAATTATATTGGAATAATACCACGGCCGCAATAAAGTTGGGCAAAGTACCTTCTGCAGGATAATGGTTCAATTGTTGGCTAAGTGCAGAGTTTAAATGAGTAGTGCGTGGGCGGCAAATTTGAACTTGATAAGTCAATTATCTAATCGGGCGATAGCTAAGAATACAATGGCTTACTTTAAGCAAAGTTGTTACGTTAAGCGGGCTTACATTAAGTTGATGTGGGAATTAGCAAATTGTATTGTTTGAGAACATTTTAGAATTTTGGAAGAGTGGATATCAAAATTATATTAAATATTGTGAGGGTTGTGATTAATGCAGAAGCTCTAAGATTAGTTTCTGAGGCTTCTATTGGATAAGTTAGATTACAGTTGTTGTGCTGTAGCAAAATAGCGGCTTCCGGGCCTGGATTAGTACGTTTGTGTGATTGTCATTGTTTTAAATAGTGGCCCAAGAAGTTATACTTCATTGCACTAAATGAACGCTTCCTTTTTAGACCGATTTCTCTTATTATTACGTCACTGAGCCGTTCCTCTTCATTGTTCGCCCGACAAGTAATACGAACTGATAAAAACTCCAGGATGTCGTAACATCAACAATTGAATGTTTTTGGCCACCTCGTGGCGAAAAGGTCACTCTGTCTCTTCGTACCTTCCTGAACGGCTCAACTCTAATCGTCTCACTCAATTTCGCTCGAGGAATCCAGGAGAAAAAGTGCGGGAGATATTTTTATTGCATCCGTTTTCCAGGGCTTTTCTTCGACGCCATGAGCGCTATTAGATTACCATCGATCTAACAGTTGGGCGTGGCCCCATGCTAAATGGCCGATTAGAAAATGCCAGCTCTTATCACTTATTAATTTCGAGGAGGCATCAGCCACCGGAAAAGGCAGCGATCGGGCCTCGTGCCAGCTTCCTGCGGGCTTCGGCCTTGAACCGCAGGATATTGAAGCAACGGTTCTCATTATGTATTCTGTGCTTCAAGTAAATATATAAAATGCGACGAGCGAAGGAAACAGATGTGTTTGCACGGCAAGGTGTTGGTGGTTATTTTTGTAAAAGTGCACATACGAATGAGGCGCGTTGGCTTAGGTCAGGTTTCTTGTGGTAGTTGATGGGTGGTAAATGAAATCAAGATTCCAAGGTATTAGTTTCTCTAGTTTGAATTTAAATGGAAAAATGGTGTGGGAGTCATGCTCCATTAGTGCCAGTTTTGAAATTAATTATTAACAATAGACATATGTACAACTAGGGTATTTTCAATTGATAGATTAAGAACGCATTAAAACTTTGTTATAAAGTATGAATATTGTCATCCCATTTTGTATTTATAACGCAAGTATTCTATTACTGAAAAAATAGGATATATTATGTAAAAAAATCTTTCGTAGTTAAAAAATTCTTTCGCAGTTAAAAAAATTGAAATAGAAAAGTAAATAATAAAAAGATTTCCGTCATTTCTATTTTACACATACATATCCACGATTAGAGGAAGAACTAACAATAGATCAAGCAATAGATTTTGTTGTAAGGTTGATTGCAAACAAATATATATGTACATACTATCATTCACAATGTTTCCTCCTCCGGGTAGGCCAGTGAGAGTTTTGCTGCCAGTTACGCACAGGGCCATAACTAGGTAAACTTTTATTGTAGGCAAGCCAACATTTTTACGCCCCTCAGTATACTAACGATATGTGACCAAAAATACTCAAGTTACTGTATCACTTCTAAATTTATCTCCGGATATATGATGTAATGTAAACAAAACAGGCAGGTATTCAAAAATAAATCCAACACTTTTAATTCAAAATTTTTAAAAATAAACAATTAAATGTTAAAATAACAAAATGCAACACAAATGAAATAAGAACAGAAAGCAAGATTATAAAACACAATTCTAATAAAAAAAATGTTTAAAGGGTTTTACTAAGAACTTCCATCACAAGTGGACGTTATAACACTAACAAACTTTAAAAAGTAAATGAAACTAGGAGTAAATATATCTTAAAATAAAATAAAGCATTACCGGTGGTGGGGTTCGAACTACAGCGCTTGCGAATGCGATTTTCACTGGACCATCCAGGATCTCTAGGATCTGTGCGATGCGCGGTTATATTAAACTGAACACACTTATTCTTGCCCCTTTTTGACTCTTTACCTTTGTCCTCTAACTTTTGGGTCCCATTTTCGTCAAGTGTAAAGCTTGAGCTATGTGCAAATTATTACTAATATCTATTTCTAGGTTAAAGCAAAAATAAACAAAAAATTATTTTTTAAGGTGTTCACCCTATGTGGGGTCCAAAATATTTCCTTTTTCTTCAAGGATAAAAACCTGAGCTACTTTTATTTAAGTAATAGTTTCCGAGTTAAAGCAAAAATATAGAGTGTTTTATTTTCTTGAGGTGCTCACTCTTTATATATTTTACCGAAATCTTCGCGGTTTCATGACAGTAAGGCATATAATCTGCATGCAAAATATCATCTTTCTCAGACAATTAGTTTTTGAGTTATACAGGCAACAGACAGACAGGCAGACAGACGAAACTGAGAAAACCTGTTTTTCGTCATCTAAGGACCCCGAAACGTGAAAATCAGAAGAAATATTGAAAGGTGATTTTTTCTGGATTATAATACATACTGCCTTCGTCTTTTAGACGAGGGAAGTAAAAAGTACATATTATTATATAGTCAGTAGAACATTTTACAGATCGCTATATATAAACATGTGGTGTACCTGCGTCGCTGCGTCACCATTTCATCGGCACTGATCGGGCGCATTTCGCTCAAAATCGGAACGCCACACCTTATTTATAATGCAACGGTAGGCATATGTATTTATCAGTGAACGCGAGTTCGAATCCCACTGGCTGCAATGTTTTTTTAGTTTTTCAAATTCATATATTTCGCATTTTTAAGCGTTTCAGTGTTATTAACAGCGTTAAGCTACTTTTATTTATTTTGTAGATAATTTTGAAGCCTCTTCAACTATAATTCGATTTAGCAAGTTGTTTTTCTTGTAGCGGGCTCTCTGTATTAAAGACGCTGAAAAAGTGTTTTTGGTAACTTTTTTATGTACACCTCAATTTTAAAAATGCGAAAATTATTTTAATTGGAATAAGACTACTTATGTGGTGCGCTCAAAAGCTAGTAGTGACATGTCAATATGTTATAATAATACAATATGAACAAATAATATTACATATTATTATGCGTAGTACTATATGAACGTAGAATAAGCAGCCACACTGTCTTGTAGTAATCAATATATTTGCAACGTGATTCTTTTTCTGTCGGCACCTACTATGAGTATGGCTAAAAATGCTATAGTAGTGGAACAAGTAAACTCTCAAAATCTGTCTGCGGTGTTCTGCTAATTGTTGCAATGGGCGACTGTACCAGCGATGAGCCCAAAGCAGTGAATGTATATGTAATGTGTGCAATCAGGTAAGCCGTTCCAACAGTTGTTTAGAATTTAAGTTAGTTTGTCACCACTGCTGTATTACAGTCAGTTTTAACAATGCAAAAAATATATAGTTAGAATAAGGCCACCAATACGGTGGGCCAAAAAGCTAATCATTTTAATGCTTTGATTGAGATAGGTGGGAATTGTAAAACAAACGCCGTTACAATCTGATAGACATATAACATACCCTTTGCAAATTGCACAAGGCAATGTAATGTATCGACCAGTTGGGCGCAAATCTTATTATTAGGCTAAACTCTTTTAATATTACAAATGCATTTTATTTGATTTCCTTTATTAGTACGAAAGAAATTCTTTTTTTTTCAGTGCCATTTTGGCGCCTCTAGTTGCTTGCGCCTGTAGGCGGGGGCCTACTGGGCCTACACCTAGTTATGGCCCCGGTTACGCATGCGAAATAACGACGTGACGACCGACGTGACAACATTACGTGTTTTCATTTTGTGGTTATGATTGTTTAAGGCTTGTACTGTTGCCAGTTACATGGCTGACAGTAATTTCGGAATAATATTCATTGATCTTGCACTAAAGGTTATAACAATTACTTATTTATCTAATATGAATATGTTTGAAAGTACAAATTTGTTCAGAAGTTCATATGAATTTATTAGTGATCGGCCGATACGGATTTTTTTTGCCGATACCGATAATCGGCCGATACCGATATTTTAGTTGCCGATACCGATATAATATCGGTATCGGCACTACATTTTTAAAAGGTCTGTAATTATTTAATATACGTTGATATAAGTAAAAATTGTCAACTCCGCATCGATGCGGGCGTGACATGAACCAATTTCGGTAATTCCCCGACAGTGTCGTGGTGATTACCCGTTTTACAGAAAGTGTATTGTTTCATTGTTTGCGCCAGTGCACAGTGCTGCTGCAGTTGCTGCTCAGATAACGATTGTGTCGTGCGGTATTATAATCTTTTGGGATTCAAATAAAAATACGATGGGAGAAAATAGCGAAAATAAGTTTTTACATACAAATAATTAATAAAATGGTTGATCTTAAATTTGCCGATATATATTGGCAAAATTTCGCCGATACCGATTATCGGCAAAATTTGCCGATATTGCCGATACACCGATATTTATATCGGTATCGGCCGATCACTAGAATTTATTATAATTCCTTCTTTCGGCATAAACCTGTGGAAAAATTGGTGCATATATCTGCCCGTGCAAATTACACCGTTTTTAATGTTTTGATCATTGTTTGCAAGTGGTAAAAAGATTGCGGAAATATATGTAGCTACTTACTATACTTTTCATGGAAAATAAAGTATTCTTATTCCACCAGAAGAATCTGAGTCATCATCACTATCTGTTTCGGAATCTGATTCTCCTAGTGAAATAATGAATGGATGGATATTGTCAACCGGATAATTATCCATATGTTTCAACTAGTCAGTTGCAAATATTTTTCACGATGATTACAATAATTTTGATTTCAATACATGGTGGTATATTTTGAAAAAGCTTCATGCCATAAATTCACGACCCTCTCTTTAGATGAAGACTGCTAATTTATGTGTAGACATATATTGTAGAAGCCTTTACAATGCCCCCGAGCTATTTGAATAAAGTTATACTGACGATGATATGGAGGCAACCCAAGGACCTCATACCTGTGCCTTTTCAAAAATTTTACCCTGTATTTGGCTTTTCCTACAAGAAAACGTGGGTGGTTTGGTCAACTGCACGGAATCATACGGTGCAATACCCAACACCACCACACATTTACCCTGCAACTTGGCTAATAATGCAGGAATAAGCTGATTAACCACCTAATTTTTAAAAATTTCCCAATTCATAGTTTTGTGATAGCCTCTGTCATTGTTTGAGGAATCCAGCAGCAAGTCGCACTCTTCCAAAAAACCCAATGTGGGTCCTACGTGCAATATTGTGAAGCGTTTCCCCTCACTCTTAATTTTGGCTGGGTTATTTTTTAAATGGTTTTGTGTAACGATCGACGAACCACAAACCCATTTTGGCAGATCGATGCGATGTCATTGTACACGAATGGTATATTTTCACTAGAATTTTGATATTCCAAATATCTTCTCAAGAATTTTACTTTGGCTGCAACGACCATGTCACTTTCCACTGAAAATTTTACGTCCGTTAACATTTTTATGTTTGTAATCCATTGAATGGTTTTATTTAAAATATTTTCTTCCCATTAAATTCCAAAGTAAAATGTTCATGTTCCTAATTATATTCCCAAATTAGTCGTTGCAAATCTTCCTTAAGCATATGTCTGTTTTTTTTGTGGAGAATTTTGATGGTAGAGCGAACCACCGAACGTAAAATGCATTTTCCACCCCCCCCCCCCCCCCCCCCCCCCCACAGACAAATACAGATTTCAATATCTCCAATCCCCAGGTTTAAATATTAAAAATTACCAACCTTTACAGGCTAATAAAATATGATGAACTGAATCGAATAGGCATCTCTCTTTCATTTTTCTTTTAAATATATGATTCGGTCAGAAAACTTGATAGATACATGCATGATTGACGTATATTATTTTTTAAGATGTGCGACAATTCAACAGTAAATTATGAGTATAATAAAATAGTTATAAATAGCACAGTTATTTAAGTTATTTTGCAAAACCCCCAATATCTCTTCTACCTAAATTATACACACGGCCTTCCTAATATGCTCCCCGGACGCGGCTTTGCTTCGTCTGAAGTCGATGGAGTCAGCCGTACATGCAAAAATTATAATAAAAACTGTACATTGAATGTTAAAATATCCTTATGTGTGGACCTACTTCTTGCCGCTCAACCCCCGCTGAAGTCTATAAACTGTCGAAAAGCTGAGAACCGTTTAGATCTGGCACCAATGCGCCCGTGAAAGCCAGCTGTGCTTATCGTACAGTTCATTTTCATGCGATAAAAATTACTTGTGCTTTCTTTAAGTTTTAAAATGCACTTTGTCAAGTTGGTACCTTGTTTAAATTCTTTTTTGGAACTTCTGCTTGCTGATTTTAGTAGCACCGACATTTTTGAAATTTATAAACCTGACTTCTGTCACTTTTTTTAAATAATCTCCAATTTTTTAAAATTTTTGTTCAAACAATTGCAATGGAACAGAAACAAAAGAGGGTTTTATTATTGAAAATGGAAAAATGCTATAGTTAATTATTACAAGGAAAAACTTTTGACACATGTAACATAACCTAACTTTAAATATTACTAGAAATCACTAGATCCGAAGTACATTCCCAAAAAAACTGTAATTTCCAGGTGCACTAGGCAAATATTTAAAACATTTTACATCGACAGTTCGCGAGTTTTGTGAATGGATAATAAATATAAGTACCTATACATACTTCTTTACACCAAACATATCTACTAAACTATTTATAATTTTGACGATTTCTGAGGCTTTCACGGCCATTGTCATTAAGTAACAAACGACTTCTGGGATTGGACCGTGTCATGATTGAGATCGAAGAACTCAACGTTTCGCCCACTATCGTAAGGGGCTTCATCAGGAGGAAAAAGCAAAAGAGCACGGTAACTCAACGTGTTAACCACGCCAGAGGCGAAACTCTTTGCAAGGGAAGGGATAGAAGAGCACGGTAACTCAGTCGAGTTTCGCCTTTGGCGTGGTTAACACGTAGAGTTGCTGTACTTTTTTGCTTTTTCCTCCTGATGAAGCCCCTTACGAAAGTGGGCGAAACGTTGAGTTCTTCGATCTCAATCATGACACGGTCCAATCCCGGAAGTCGTTTGTTACTTATTTATAATTTTGCCAGTGTCCAAATCCCCTCGGTCTCTTTTATGGTGCTTGACAGATTAATTCCATTTTTTTTCTCCTTTCGTATAATTTTCGACATTTTCACATTAAAATTGAAACAATGCCAATAAAATTCACAGTTCTATCAGAATTCATGCATGTAACCTAATAAAAACGCATAACGGATAATGTTTTGGTACTGATCTGTTTATAGGTTGTTATAGATTAAGGTTAGTCTCACTTAACAGAATATCTTATTTTGTAGCATCTGTCGCCTTATTATTTTGTCTTGTTGGTAAAGATTTTCATACCGGTCACATCTTGTGAGAGGATTACCTTTCTGTTCCAGTTTTAAAGCAAATTCTGTAGTAATTAAGTTATTAGTATCGACACTGGTTGCCAGCTTGATCTGATGAGGATTAGCGATAACTTCTCAACTTGATGCCGACGCTGTATAAATAATCTGTAACTCTTCCTGTTTATATTATTTATAAAATATAACGAGCCCGACTAGAATAATTCAATTTTCTCAAGTGATTGTAGAGAACAACAACATATGGCTATCAGCTGAGCAGATAAAGATTCAATGCGGCCGTTCCAATTCCTGGGAACAATAGAGAAAATTGTCCACATTATTTCGCAGAATAATGGTAAAATTTAGCGCTCCAGTTTGCGTAGATAACTACCGCCATTACGCAAGCAGGAAACAGGGCAAATAACAATCACAACGTGATATATGCAGTAGAAGAGTTTTTGTACGTTCCTAAACCAACTAACTATAGCCTTCTGACATGTTAAGCAAATTCCCGCATATACACAAATGGCATCAGGAAGTTAGCTGTTGCAGTAGATAAAAAGTTGAAACAAAAGGGTTAAGTGATAAGAGTAATTATGTGCAGGTTGCCAATGCCAGAGAAGTAGACCGTGTAGTGACGTTTTCCTTGCACCTTCGCAGACAATGAGGCAAAGGTCTACATGGCATCGTGTTCGTGCGCAAAGCTGTAATGGAAATTTAATTTATATGATTTTTTAGTCACAAACCATCTAAATATGCACGAAGTCTGAAATGGACGTAAGTTGGTCATACATAGGTACTTGACATAACTTTCTAATTAATGTTAATAAATGAACAACGGTCATAATTGCTGTGATATTACAAAATAAGGAAAGCGTGGGTGTTTTCAAACAATGCACAATCGAGTAGAAGACTTTGCAGGAGGTAATTATTTTTTAACTAAGAATAGCCACTTTAGCTACAACCTTTGACTTTTTAAAGACACACACTAACAAATGTGTTTAGCATGTACACGAAGTGAAATTTACATATAGGAAGAAAAACATTTGTTTATAATTTAGGCCAGCATTTATAGTTGAAATTAATCTGTTCTCTACTGTTAGATATATTGTTAATATTGTAGTAAAGCCTAATCACTTGAGTTATGAAAACTTTTACTATTTTAAAGCTTTTCACCAATGTGAAAAAGGAAAAATTTAATCGTAGCAAAAGACGTTCAAGCTCTGCAAATTTGTATATCAATTTTAAATTTGTAAATAGTGAAATGCTACTGAAAATAATACATGTGAAACTGAAACTGACAGTTTTAAAGGCTTTTCTCCACCCCTATAATACTATACTTCACAGTTGGAAACCAATCAAACTCCGCCTCTTAATCTATAAAAAGCGATAAATACTTAAAATGCCAACTGCGTACTAACAAAAAACCAAACAAAAACCAGCAGATGTTACAAAGGATGCCTGCATCCCAGGATATGCATCTGACGAGGCACCGGAGATTTAATAAGATGCCAAATGGCACATGCCAGCCGTATAACCTGTCTGCTGACCTCCACCATAAACACACGACACGGGGATAAACTAGACGTGATGCAGGGGAACCACATGTGCATCTTATCCACGTCCATTTCAAGAGGGCTGCTCGCTGATGCGCTGAAGAAGTTAATGCTTTCAGAATACTCCACGCTTTATTTAGAACAGAAATGTTGGGGAAGGTCTTGTTTGAGAGGAAATTGAAGTATGAGTGGTGCGTGCCTGTTCCCATCCACGTCTAGGATTCTGGTACTTAACATTCTTTCGGTCTTAATTTTGGGATTGTTTAGCATCTGTCTAGGTATATTTTATGCATATACATCTTAGGTATAGAATTGATGCGATTTGACGACTACCATCGTTTTTTTGTTAATTACCGTTGGTTCTATAATTTGAAAACGTAATTCTGCAGAAGTTTGATAATTATATGCTTTTCCATTTTCTACAGTTTTTGGTGTAATACATGCTACATTATTATCTGTCAGAATTTCAATTTCTAAAATATTTTTTTCTTAATATAATACTATCTGGATATTTAACTCACTAGTTAAGCAATTTTCAATATCCATACTTGCTGCATTCGAATTCAAGTGTACAAATACCGGGTGGCCATAAACATCTGAGATCCCGGTAGCCATGGAATTAGCTACTTATAAATGTTGGTTAGCATTATACATATTTCAATTATAATAAGTATAGGTACAAAATGTAATAAAATACAAATAAGAAGAGGAGAATGTGCCCCAGATTCTGCAGTTTAGCCTATGACTCGATTATAGAAATCTCCTGTTCTAACTTCATTACTTATTGCAATCTGTAATAATTTTTGACAGGTAGGAATTTTAATTGTGATGGCATTAATGACATTTATAGTTTAGTTGGATTTATCACTTTAATAAAGCGGTGTTGATTCCAAAGGTAATGTGATATCAGATATTTATGGCCACCCGGTATATTGCTGCCTTCTTTATATCAAATATTATCATTACATCGTTGTGGCTTCTATTCTTGGGTTACTAAGCCCTCTTGGATTGCAGAATATACAATAACAATAACACACTAACTTTGAATTGAGACACCTTTTATACATCTATAGTATTATGTACTTCTTGACAAGATTTTTGCTATAAGACTTCAATTGTGAAATTCGCTTACGAAACTTACAGACCCCTCAAAGCTTTTAACATTATCCAAAAAACTATGGAAAACAATAAACATGATAAAATAGGATTATCGCAGAAATATATGCTTGTCAAGAAAGAGTTAAGTAACAGAAGAAAATAATAATTGTGTAAAGTACATAACACCAACTAGTTTTATTAAAAGGCCGCCGAAACGACTTTTTAAAAAACGTTTATTTTTATTTTACAATGAAATATAACATTGGAAGCACACAGCTAGCCGCCGGACAATTTCTTACATCTAGCTATGATACGAACACAATGGAACTTATCGACTGACTGGAGCTTAACTTAGAGGTGCAAGCTACTAGTATATATACTATGCCTAATCAGCTAAGATAAGCGTTATCTCTAAAAGGGAGCGTGAGACAGGAAGCCACGTGCGTTCAAGGTTGCAGACTAGACTTGCAATTCATATAAAGAAGCTATTTATCGTTCAAGGTTGCAAGCTTGCAGTTTTACACAGGAGACCATTGTCTATTCATAATATAACACGTCCGCCGATAAAATGTTCAATGGGTGGTATTCAAATATGCCTCCATTGAACTTACAAAGAGAAAAGAAAATTAAACTTATGCATTTACGTTAACCGGTTCAAAATCTTTATTTAAAAATCTAATAAGTTTAATCTTCATTGTGTTTCTATTATAATACAAATACAATATAAAAATTATTAACATAAGAATAGTACACAGAGTAAATATAATTGCAGACACACTTAAATTATCAGATTTAATAAAATTAACAGGTTTTAACAAATTTTCATATTTATTAAGCTTAATTCGGTCCTCAACCAATTTCTGGGTGTCAACTGGTATCAAGTCAATCTTCGAGACATTTATGAATTCGATTCAGGAATTATTAAGCGGTCAATGTTTGAAACTTTTAAATTAGCAATTTTATTTAAGGTTCTTTTATACTGAATAATAAAATAGCAATACGATTTTCATTAAATTGTTTCTAAGTGTATCATAACGAATAAAATAGGAATATCATATATATTTCTAATAAGCGTCTATTTGCTTTATTTAAGAACTACATTGCCTAAATTTAAAGAATATAGTTCTGGATTACATTTTAAAATATTTACAATATTATATCGCCGTGTATGATTGAATATTTAATCAAGATACAGACGATGAAGGTAATAAGTCTGAATAGGGTAGTAATTCATTAGCATGGCGTCTAATGTTGGACGATCCATTATGCGGTGTTAACTCGTATATGTCATGTTCTAAAATTTGGGATATTGTATATGGTCCTATAAATTTTGGTTCATCTTTACTTCTGGAATTTGTTTTAACAAATACTTTTTCATTTAATTGAAATGTTTTATTTTTCCGGGTTGGGTTTAATTTTAAATTTCGTTTTTCTTTACTATCAATTTGCTTGCCTTGCAATATTTCGTAAATTTTTTTCATGCGGATTTTGTGACCAGATAAATAATCATGATAGTAGGTTTTTGTATAGTCTAAATCGAACTGATTTCTACATTCAGTATGACCAAATACAATCTCAAAAGGGGTTAAATTGAGATTAGAGTGTATCGTATGATTGTATGCAAGAATACAATATTGAATTTTGTTTTGTTCAGGTACATCCGTCAATAGTCGATAGTGTTCAATTATTGTCGAATGTAGTCGTTCAATTGGGGAGTTAGATTGATGGTGATGTGGGGTTGTCGTATGCAACTGGATTTTATGTAAAGCTATGAAGTCTTTAAAAATATTTTTGTTAAATTCTCCATCAGCTATAATGATATTTGGTGTAGTAAAAGTACACATATAATTAAGTAGTTGTTCAATGACGTCTGTTAAATTTCGAGATTTAATATAGTATGCTTGGGCGAATTTGGAAAATGAGTCTATTATTGTTAAATAGCTTCTCTTACCTATCTGAAAAATGTCCAAGTGTATAGTATGAAATGGTTGGTTTTGTGTAGGAGTAAGCTGTAAAGGCTGTTTAATTGGGTTTCTGTTGTACTTTTGCGCTTTACAAATATGACAATTATTAATATAGTCGGTGACATCTTTATTAATTGATTTCCAATAATATTTTCTTTTTATATGTTCGATTGTTTCATTGATACCACGGTGATTAGTTTTGCCTAGATGGTAATTTTGGATTTGATATTGACGATCTTGTGGATTTAGAACGTAAGTCACTTGTGACATACATCGATGAAATTTGGGTGTGTTATCGTTAATTATGTTTTGCAGAAAATTTGAAAAATCTAAACAAAGTTCGTCGTTAGGAAAATAACAATGGTAATGTGTTCTAGGTTCACAATGTTCAATTAATAGCCTGTTGAATACGTCAATTTTATTTGTATTATTTAGGGATACAGAATAATGTGTAATTCCGTCGTATTTAGTGATTCCGATATCTCGTGGTAGTTGAGAAATTACAAATTCAATTTGATTTTTAAATTGTTGTAGAGGTTTTTCGGCAATATCTATTACGGGGGTAGATGATTGTTGCGAATGTATTGTTTCGACATAGGATTTATTATCGTCGTTATTTGGTGGTCTTATTTGGATGTCGGATATAACTTTTACTTTAGGCGTTTTTGATTTTGGTGGTCCGATGGTCGGTACCGAAAAAAAGTCTTGTATGTCGGGGGTGCTTGCCCTACTTGCCATTAAGCTTTCGTTACCTTGTATTGGTATTGGTGTATGAAGTCTATCGGGTGTTTCTAAAGTCATGGGGTGAATTTGAACACGCGACAGAGCGTCGGCAACTTTATTTAATTTGCCTGGTAGATAGTTTACGGTGAAGTCGTATTCTTCTAATTTAAGTGCCCAACGAGTTAATTTGGAATTCGGTTCTTTTAAATTTTTGAGCCAAACAAGCGGTCTATGATCGGTGTACAATTTAAATTTTACTCCATACAGATATGGACGAAATTGTTTGGTTGCCCAAACTATGGCTAGGAGTTCTCGTTCAATTGTAGTATAATTTTGTTCTGCATTATTAAGGGTTCTGGAGGCATAACAGGTGGGTTTACCATCTTGGGATAATACCGCGCCTATCGCAAATTTAGATGCATCGGTAGTCAGTTCGAAAGGTTTTTCAAAATCAGGATATTGAAGTACTGGTTCATTCATTAAAATTTGTTTGCAATACTCAAAGTTCTTCAAAAATTCAGGGGTGCGTACAATTTTATTTTCTTTCTTTAAACATACGGTTAAAAATTTAGTTATTTTGGCAAAGTCTTTGACAAATTTTCTATAATAACCAAATAGTCCTAAGAATGATTTTATCTCGGTTCTTGTTTTAGGTGCTGGGAAATTTTTGATTGCTGATATTTTAGATGGATCTGGTTTTATTCCTTCTGAAGTAACTATATGACCTAAATATTTTACAGATTTATGTAAAAATTCTGATTTATCTAACTGAATCTTTACATTAGCATCTCTACATTTTTGAAATACATTTTTTAAACGTTGCATGTGTTCTTGAAGAGAACTTCCGAAAATTATAATGTCGTCTAGGTAAACTAGGCACTGTGTTGGAGTGAGTCCAATTAAGGCTGTATTTATCATCCTTTGGAAGGATGCAGGACTGTTACGTAAACCCATAGCCATTCTTTTAAACTGAAAATGGCCTTCTTCGGTTGAAAAAGCGGTTTTTTCGCGATCTTTCTTTTCGATTTCTATCTGGTGGAAACCAGAGGCAAGATCCAATGTTGTAAAGTATTTGGCTCTGCCAAGATTGTCTAATACAGTTTCTATACGGGGCAATGGATATTTATCTTCAATAGTTTGTTCATTTAACTTTCGATAGTCAACTACAATGCGCCATTTTTGTTTTCCGGAGGCGTCTAACTTTTTTGGGACGACCCAAATAGGAAAATTATACGGTGATTCCGATGGCTCTATAATATCTTCGTTTAACATTTTCTTTATTTGCCTTTTGACTTCTTCGCGATGAATATGGGGATAACGGTATGTTTTCGTAAATATAGGTGCATTGGTTTTAGTCCTAATGTGGTGTTTTGTCAAATTCGTAACGGATAAAGGTATTTCGGGAGAGTAAAATACATCTCTGTATTGAAAACATAAATTAGTCAAAAGAGTTTTTTCGTCTTCGTTTAAATGGTCTAGTCTTAAATTGTTTTTTAAATTATTATTTAAAATACTTCTGGTGTTTGGAGTTTTTATATTAAAGTTGTTAAGTCTGATAGGTTGATTTTTGCTATCGGGTTCATAGTCTTCTAAAAATAATGGATTATAAATATTTATTTCTTGTGTTTCGTTTGAAGTATTAATTACACTGGTTTTAAACCAATTATTGTGCAATTTCACTAATGCTGAAGGCATAATTAATTTTTCATTAAATTTTAGTTTTGGAGCTATTTTAGTTCCATTCTTTCCTACTGCTGGTAAATTTACAAAACATTCTGTACGCGGAGGTACTACAAGTTTTCTGACAAAATCTGAGTTTTTAAATTTGGAAAAATTACATTCATTACGTTTTTGAATTTCCTGTTTAGTTTTTGATGGATTATAATAGAACGGTATTACTGTTTTTTCTGTTTGAATGTGCATCCATTTATAATCTATTCGTGCGGATAATTTTGAAAGTAAATCGGATCCAATAAGTCCTACATAGTCTTGGTGAAAATTGAATAAATAACACGTATGTGTTCCGT
The DNA here is from genome assembly GCA_940337035.1 of Agriotes lineatus. NCBI lineage: Eukaryota > Metazoa > Arthropoda > Insecta > Coleoptera > Elateridae > Agriotes > Agriotes lineatus. The sequence goes on from CALNHX010005024.1 coordinate 63,316, forward strand.
TTTTATAAAAAAGATTAGGAATGGGTAAATCTGCAATTAAGTTATGTTGAGAAATTCCATGAGATGTAACTATCTCGAATTCTGTTTCATAAATATAATTTGGAAAATGTTGTTGTACAAAATCTGGAGAAATTATTGTTTGTGAGCTACCTGTATCTATTAAAAGTTTATCGCCGGTGGCGGGAATTATAATATAAGGAAGGTTTGATTTTGGATTTATATTAAAAGTTAAAATATTCTTTTCCGAGGCTCTTAATGAAAATTTACAGTATCGTTTGGATCTGGATATTCGAAATAATCGTAAGTATGGTCTAAATCTTGTGATTCGCAATTTTCAGTTGTATCTTGAAAATTGTCAGGTTCAAAATATTCCTGAGGGTTTTCGTTAAAATTTTCTAGAGTTGAAAATTCTCCATTTTCAAATAAATTTTCGGCTAAGTTTTCATATTTATCCGGACGTTTTTCTTGATGATAATTTAAATGATTAAAATTTCTATTAACGTTTTGAGAATTTGCTCGATATTTATTGGGGAAATTTGATTGTTGAGTAGCTGGTCTTTTTATAGTGCTAAAGTCCATAGGTTCTGGTTTATTTGTTGGTGAAAAATTTGGTTTTGGTGCAAATGCATTAAAGCTTGAATTTTGAGTTATTCTAGAATTATTAGGATTATTAAAATTTGTTGGACTTTTAAAATAGTTGGGATTTTGATTAAAATTATTTCGATTTTGTTGGAATGGTCTTTGCATAAAATTTGGGTTATTAAATTTAGGTTTCATATCAACCTTTCTTGTTTGAATATCGGAAGTTAAATTTGATTTATTTAATTTTTGACTTTGAAAATTATTTTGATTTTGAGAATATCTGATATCAATTTCTTCTTTTACTATGCTTAAGGCTTGTTCTAGTGAAGTTGGGTTTCTACTTCTTACGAAGCTTCCTAAATTTTCATTTAGTCCACTTGTAAAAGTGCGAAGTGCTAAATCTTTGTTAGCCTTGAATTTATAAGTGATAATGTCTTTTGATTCTTGACTCAGAGAAACTTTAGAATTATAAATAGCTAAATGAGTTCTAACTTTATTGAAAAATTCTATGGGAGAGTCTTTATTCTGTTTTAATTTAGTTAAATCAATTAAAAGATTCAATTCTGACCTTTGGTCGCCAAAATTTTCAATTAAGACATTTTTTAAGTCTTTCCAAGTATCATACTCGTAACCTGTAATTACTTCTAACGCTTGACCTTTTAATTTATTCCTTATCGAATTTAAAATTATTTGGTTGATATACTCGTTTGAATTTTCTGTGCAAAATTTGGTTGCAATGATTTCTGCGGATCTGACAAATTCCGAAAGAGTGGCTTGATTACCATCGTATGTGGGAATTTCATTTAGTAAAGCTACATTAAAATGTGGGGGAAACAATGATGCGTTTTGTTCAACCATATTTGGGTTGCTAATGTTGTTACAATTATTTAAAAATAAAATTCTAGGGATTGAATTCCTTGGTGAGCGTGATCTATCTCGTGACATAAAATTTTTACAATTGTTTCAAAATATAATTATAGGTGTTTTACCTAATGATTCAAGATTTCCTTTAACATAAAAATTTTGTTGACAAAAATTAATTTTACTTTATTTATTTCACTTGATTTTTAATTTTGTTTTATGTTAGTAAACAATTTACTGACTAGGGGGTTTTTCTAATACCTTGTTAGGAATCTTACATTTAACAGGTGTGCGTAGGGTACTTATAATATAAATAATTAAAACTATGTTAATATAATTTTTAAAACTTTATATTAGTTAACTTTGTTGTTTTAGGCGAACGCTTTAGTAATTATCACTTTTGAAAATTATATTACGTTACTTTGTTGCCTTTGAAATTTTTACTTTGTTATTTAGGCGAACGCTTTAATAATTATTACTTTTGAAAATTATATTACGTTACTTTGTTGCCTTTAAAATTAATTATTTTGCTTTTTCTTTAAAACTTGTAAATTATTACTTAGGCGAACGCTTTAATAGTCGTTACTTTGTTGCCTTTAAAATATACCTTTGCTTTTTCTCTAAAGCTTGAAAATTATTATTTTTAAAAATATACCTTTGCTTTTTCTCTAAAGCTTGAAAATTATTATAAAAATATACCTTTGCTTTTTCTCTAAAGCTTGAAAATTATTATAAAAATATGCACTTACATTGTGCGTTAAAATTGACGAACGGCGTGCGATCAAGCTACGTCCTGTTGTCTTCAAAAAGGATGCGTCGATCCTATTGATGTCGGCTGGCCTGCACAGAGGTCCTGAAGTCCGACTTGGATAGTCCAGCTTTGCGCTAGAGCGTTATCCAAAAGTTGTCCTGGGGTCGTCGTTGTTGACGTTGCCAATACCAGAGACTGATCCCAATGATCAAGAGTGGTCCCAATGACCAGATGGTTCCAATAACCACGGAGGAGCAGGAGCTGGGTCGACGGGCGCTTCTCACGATCGGGCGATGTTTGTCCCTGTTGGAGATGTCCGAAGATCCGCTGGGTGGTAGGTTTCGATTTGTGGCAAAGAGCTGAACCTCAAGGAAAGTTGCTGGTCGACTCGATGTTTGTAGTTTTCCAGGTTTTCCTCCACAAATCCTACCGACTGCGCCAGTTTTATTAAAAGGCCGCCGAAACGACTTTTTAAAAAACGTTTATTTTTATTTTACAATGAAATATAACATTGGAAGCACACAGCTAGCCGCCGGACAATTTCTTACATCTAGCTATGATACGAACACAATGGAACTTATCGACTGACTGGAGCTTAACTTAGAAGTGCAAGCTACTAGTATATATACTATGCCTAATCAGCTAAGATAAGCGTTATCTCTAAAAGGGAGCGTGAGACAGGAAGCCACGTGCGTTCAAGGTTGCAGACTTGCAATTCATATAAAGAAGCTATTTATCGTTCAAGGTTGCAAGCTTGCAGTTTTACACAGGAGACCATTGTCTATTCATAATATAACACGGTTTCGTTTCATAATTTTCATGTCTCGTGCATAAACATCGAGTTTTAGCACTTGTTGCATAAATAGCTATTATGATAAATTTTCTTCTTCCATCATAACATCATTCTGATGTGTTGTGATCTTTAACTGTATTATTTCACATTTTCGCTGATTCGAGACTTCCATTCTTGTCGGTTTTGAGCTACTCGAATCGCCGACTGGAGAGGTTGACTAAGCACCTTTTTAGTAATATCTGAACAACGTTGGGGCGATCTTCCCCGTCTTCTTTTTCCGTTGGATTTGCCCAAGATGACATTTTTTTCCAGACTGTCGGTTCGGCGCGCTATGTGGCCCAGAAAACGTAGAATGCGTTCGTTTACCATTGACGAGAGACGAAGTGATGGTTGTATCTCTTCTAGTACCGAATTGTTTGTACGCCGTGCAGTCCATGGGATACGCAGCATACGGCGCCAGCAGTACAGCTCGAACGCATCTATTCTTTTGCGATCAGCTTCCCGAACCGTCCACGTTTCTGCGGCATAAAGGAAAATAGGGAATACTAAGGTGTTAACTAATCGTATCTTAGTTTCTTTGCGGATATTCCTGTCTGCCCAGATTTTAACGAGTTGGGTCATGGCGGTCCTGCCAAGTTGTATCCTGCGTCTGATCTCTTGCAAACAGTCTCCTTTGTTATTTATTACGGATCCCAAATTATGATAAATATTATTACGTTAAAGTTGTTGTCTATCTTTAACCATAGTTTGGAAAAATTTTATGAAATAGTACATTGTGTGTTAAGAGCGGAAAGAAATACTTTTGTGGTCGCACACGTAAATTGCAGCGCTTGCTTGCAGTTCACGCTGCAAACGTGTAAGGGCCCAAAAGTCTATTTACGCTCGAAGCACACAGATTATTTTTTCTACCACAGCTCAAGGAAGAATAAAATTATTGTTCTTTAATATATAACATAATCAATGGCATTATCGTTTTTACCAGTCCTAAGCCTGGATAAAGTATAAAGGAACGCAACGACGAGTTCCAGTACGCAATCAAACATCAATTACCTCAGAAACGACACCTATCAAGTATACATTTTTTTGGACAAAAAATACCAGGAAATAATTTTTTGTTAGAAATTTAAAATATCGATGCACAAAAAAGCTATGTAGCTTTAGATGTATACGAAATTTTACTGGTTGCGTCCTCTCTAATGTACATCAAAACTGTGATCAGATACATTAATACCAAATTTCGTGCAAATTCTGCTATTATTAAATTAATATTAAAAAAAGTAAAACAACATAATAGCTTTGACACCCAGTATTTCGAAAACAATTAACTTTTGGACTAAGGTACGTTGGGTTAGATCGTCATAATTTAGCCTCAGGAATTTTTGCTAGCATTTTGTACGAACCGTTTAGCTTTTAGAAGGACGGATGGATCCAAATCGAACAACCATGTAGGGGCTGCAATAGTGCTCAAAGAAGTTACCAATTCCATGTATCATCAACCTGCAGCATAATACCGATGTGGCCATAATTATAGTACCGATGGGGCCACAATTATATAACGGGTGTTCATAAACAGTCGTCATCCCAGTAGGTTTTGACTTCAAAAACGTATGTCTATTATAATTGAGAAAAACTGCTCTATGACAGTACTCAATGACGTTTCATTGTGTTGCACGAATTAATCAAAGATACAACATTTTGTTTTTCAAAGCAACTGGGATGACGACTGTTTATGAACACCCGTTATAACAGCAATGAGATAACATGAACAAGAATATAACCTCTATTTCTTGAGTAAGAAAGAGATAAACATAGTAGCAAATATTCGAGAAGGCTTGGCGATTAATTTAATTGTGACATTTGTCAACTAAACATGCCTACTAAAATATGTTTTCGTATGGCATCTCTTTCTTACTCAAGCATTCTATTTTGTTATTCATGTTATCTCATTGCTGTTATATAACGGGTGTTCATAAACAGTCGTCATCCCAGTTGCCTTAAAAAACAAAATGTTATGTCTTTGATAAATTCGTACAACACAATGAAACGTCATTGAGTACTATCATAGCGCATTTTTCTCAATTTTAATAGACATACGTTTCTGAAGTCAAAACCTACTGGGATGACGACTGTTTATGAACACCCGTTATAATTATGGCCCCATCCGTATATAACAGCAATGAGATAATATTAACAAGAAAATGACAGGTATTGCTTGAGTAAGAAAGAGATAAATATAGTAGCAAATATTCGAGAGGGCTTGACGCTCATTTTAATTATGACGTGTGTCAACTAAACATGCCTACTAAAATATTTTATTCGCAACCATATATGTAATAAGATCGTTACTAACTTTTAAAAAGTTGGAAAATGAGCTATTCCCAACTTGTAACTTTCCAAACGGTCGGAAAAGTGATTGCCGTCGCAGCGGTTAGAAATAAATCCTTTCCCGACTGCTGTGTAGGTAGGTACACTGGGAATCTCGTTCATCGATTCATGCGCGTCACAACCTGTCGTATCATAATATAATAATTTTTCCAATTATTGTTTAGAATAAAGTGGTTGCGAATAAAATAGTATACATACCACGGTGAAAAGTTTCATTCCTGTCTCGAGATAAAGTTGACCTCGACGCTACGCGTCTCGGTTAACTACTTAATCTCTCGACAGGAATGAAACACTTTCCACCTCGGTGTGTATACTATTTTATTCGCAACCACTTTATTCTAAACAATAATTGGAAAAATTATTATACCGATGGGGCCACAATTATATATAACAGCAATGAAATAACATGAACGAGAAAATAACATATTGCTTGAGTAAGACAGAGATAAACATTGTAGCAAATATACGAGTAGTCTTGACGCTCATTTTAATTATGACATATGTCAACTAATTGTGGCTACTAAAATAATTTTGTTGTATGGTCATCTCTTTCTTACTCAAGCATTCTATGTTGTTGTTTCTGTTATCTCATTGCTGTTATACCGGGTGTCTTAATAATAATTACATCTAGTATGCTTTGAATTTCCCATAATGCTATTTAAAATTTTACTTAAAATTGGCAAGACTGTAAGAATATGTCAAATTTGAGGTTAGCAGGTTAGGATTTCCGTCACTTTTGACACAAACTGACGCAAAACGTAACCTGCTAATCTCGAATTTGACATAGACTTACAGTTTTGCCAATTTCAAATAAAATTTTAGATTGCATTATGGGAAATTCAAAGCATACTAGATGTAATTCTTTTTAAGACACCCGGTATATAATTATGGCCCCATCCGTATTATGATACGTCAGGTTGTGACGCGCATGAATGGAACGAGATTCCCAGTGTCGCTACCTAGAGAGCGATCGGCAATGGATTACTTTCCAACCGCTGCGACGGCAATCACTTTTCCGACCGGTTGGAAAGTTACAAGTTGGGAATAGTTCATTTTCCAACTTTTTAAAAGTCAGTAATGATCGTATTACATATATGGTTGTGAATAATATACTATTTTTATTGTTGCTCATTATTTTTCCAAAAAAGTGTGATGTGCCCATTTGGGAACGTGCACCTAGACAAAAAAATATCAACGAAACATAATAAATAAGTAAATTGAAGAGTGTAAATTCAAAAGGACACAAGTGCCAACATGTTACTTCTGAGTAAAACACAAAAAACTGTCTAACATTAAAAAATAAATTTTCACAATCAAAAACTATTTTATTTCAAAATACATAGGTATACAACACAACTATAACACAAAATAGAAATGGAAAACTTAACACAAAAATATAATATAATGAAAAAGAAGATAATTCTTGGAAGGTACATCAATAAGTATCTAAGTTCGGCACAAAAGGGTCTTAAGTACTACTTTAATAACAAAAACAAATGAAACCTAACCCTTAACTCTACTACTTTAATAACAAAAAAATGAAACTCAACTCTTAACTGCTACTTTAATAACAAACAAAATGAAACTACTTATTTTCTTGTTCCTGTATTGGAACTTGATGCTCCACTACAGCCCGGTATTTCAACACTACTTTTCTTTTTTTGCTGTTCATCACTACTTTTCTTTTTTTGTTGTTCGTCACTACTTTCTTTTTTTTTTTGCTGTTCATCACTAGTTTTCTTTTTTTGTTGTTCACCACTATTTTTCTTTTTTCTTGTTCGTTGTCCTCGATCAGGTTTTCGTAGAAAGCCAAATGTTTCAAAGGTAAGTAGTCGAGCATGTCTTTAAAATTCTGAACCTTTTCGTCACTAACCCTGCTTCTACATTTCAGTTGTGGTAAGGGGGTCAAAAGATCGCCCAAATTTTTTCCCTTTTTTAAGACTACGGGTTGTCCATTCCTCACCCTCGCTAAACGATTGTTTCATTTTGATTTTACCAGGGTTGACCTTAAATATTCGAATCCATGAGGCTTTCGATATTTTGAGCTTGCTTGTATTTAGCAAAGCATCTGATCGTGCTTGAAAATCTTTAAAATCACTTTCAAGCATTCGTAGTACAGTAGAACCTCGATTGTGATGTGTTTTTATCGGACTTTTTCCACTGTCTAGGGTGTATATCACACGACGTTTCGGGAGTTTTGATCTACTCTCGTCTTCAGGTGTTCCTGGTTAGTCCTAAGAAGAACTAATATTGTACGCTTTTATTCGTAAACTCTTGCCTCCCCCGGGGTTTGAACCCGGGATCGCTGATCACTAGTCTGTCACTCTTACCACTAGGCACCAGCGCAATTTGTATCTTTTGTTTGGGATTGACGGCACCACCGCCTCTGGTGGAGGCATGTCCCCTTCGATCTCCTGTAAGATCTCCAAGACATTTTGTATATCTTCGGCTACTTTATTCAAAATGCCTTTCAAAATTGTGACTCGACTTTTAAACACGGTGTTTTGGGTGGGTTTTGGCATTTTGGTAGCTGTAGAGAACCAAGTTTATATAAAACAGGTTTGACGTCTTGTGGAAGACCGTTGTTCAAACCCCGGGGGCGGCAAGAGTTTACGAATAAAAGCGTACAATATCAGTCCTTCTTAGGACTAACCAGGAACACCTGAAGACGGGAGTAAATTAAAACTCCCGAAACGTCGTGTGATATACACCCTAGACTGTGGAAAAAGTCCGATAAAAACACATCATAATAGACCACTGCCAAAAAATGACATTCAGAGAAGAACCTCGATTATCCGGGCCAGCCGAGACCGAGCCTTCGCCGGATAATCGAAAACACGGATAATCCAAAGACCTCATTTTTATTTTTGTAATAATTTATTTAGACAAATACATGTGTCAAACGAAGAAAAGAAACGTCATACTACATACATGTAAAAAAATAACAGTCTTAATATTTATACATAATGTATAAACGTACATTGAACAATATAGGTATACATATATGTACGAGGTACGTACCAGAATTGTGTGCCGTTGTGCTGTCAAATCAAAACTACTTATATGATAAGGAAAATTTATTTATTACTTTTCAACATAGTCCCCTCACTTATTCATACATGATTCCCAACGCTCTATCCAATTTTCGTAGCACTCTATAAACCTTTCTGCAGGAGTCCTTTTGAAGTACTGATAAAGAGCCAGAAATCGCTAGGTGCTAGATCTGGCGAATATGGGGGGTGAATGAGGGTTTCGATTCCATTTTCTAAAAGAAAATCTGTAATAATTAGGGCTTTGTGCGGTGGCGCATTATCCCAGTGCAAAATGAAATTTCCACCAGTCAGATGAGGGCGGAGTTTATTGATTGCCGGCAGCAAACCATCATGCAAATGATCTCGTGTATATTCGCCAGTTATTGTATGACCCTTATGTGCAGGATGTGCTAAAATTAGACCTGCTTTGTTCCAGAAGATGGTATAAAGAACTTTGTTGTTTGATGGCACTTGCTTGAATTTTCTTGGTGGGGGGAATCTGAGTTTCCACTGTTTTGATTGGCGTTTCGTTTCAGGATTGTAATACCTTATCCAGGTTTCATCCATGGTTATCACATTATTTAAAAAAGTATCCCGACTTGCTCGATTTCTTGTCAATAAGGTTTGACAAACGTCCATTCGAGCCTGCCTTTTCTCGTCAGAAAGCATGCGAGGAACCCAGCGTGCACTAACCTTGCTAACCTTTAAATGATCTGTTAAAATTTGGTGAATAGTACCGTGAACGAAGCCTGTACGTTCAGTCAATTCATCAATAGTCAGCCGTCGATCTTCCATTACCAAATTTTCGATTCTGTCAATGTTTCCAGGCGACACTGCTGAAACTGGCTTTCCAGAACGCGGCTCGGCTCGTCTTTGGTGGACCTTCTGCCTATTTTAAATTCTCTTACCCACTTACGAACGGTGTTGTCAGCGAGAGCAGTGTCCCCACAAACATGTTTGAGCTGCTGATTAATCTCGCTTGCGTTTTCGCCACGTGCTGATAAAAATTTTATCACCGCTGTTTGCTTGTCTACACTAATAGTAATTTATTATACAAGACGATAAAGTTAAATTTTATCAACGAGTGAATCGTTTAACGTCGAGACGAAGTCGAGACGTTAATGATTCAAGAGTGGATAGAAATAACTTTATCGTCGTGTATAATGCAATATTTTTTTCTATAGCAAGAACTTTATAACAATTTTAAAAGAAAATAAGGACAGTCAATCACATTTCAAAATGTCAGTAGCTAGATTGGGTTGCTACGATAATACGAAGCTGTCATATTTAATTTAAACAAAAGTTAGAAAATTAAATTACTTTATCTATCCTTGATGTTAAAGTGCTACTTTATCTACCCTTGCTGTTAAAGTAAAACTTGACCTTTTGTTTTGAGTTGATAAAAGCACACTTTAACATGTGCTGTAAAAAAAAAAAATTTTTTTAAGGCACACTCAATACCTCTTCCAGTTGATCACGCTGTAACTTTCGTAATATTACAGTAATAATGATCAGCTTTGCCATATCCAAAGACAACATATATAGATTTCATTTGTTATGACATTTGCGCATTAACCCAGCCTATTTTCTGAAATACAAGCAAACGGTACCCAATTCTGATACGTACCTCGTACATATGTACTACGTGAAAAAAATCACTAATTTTTGTTGGTTTTTGGGCTTCGTAACTTCTACACTTTATAATTTCCTTCATTTTTCTAAGCTGAAGCACATGAATGTCATCAGTTCCAGGCTGTTCTTCAAAATATTGGATTAGTACATTTACTGCATCCCCTGCTTCTGGATGACGTGTTTTGATGACGCAATTATTCTCATTGTCATCACTACTTTTGTCAGATTTTTCTGCAGAGGTCTGGTTATTTAGATAATCGTCATCCATAATCTGATACCCTTTTTCTTCGTGATCACATTCTATCCATTCCTGTATTTTTTCGTTGTCCAATTCTTCCAAACCTTTGATTTGCGAGGCTATAGATGCTATGTTTCCGATCGATAACGCACCTTCATTTAAGTGATTATCGTCTTCAGTACCTTCTCCATCTGATGTATTTTCTAAGGTCATTATTTTATCAAATGCTTTTTTAATGTTAGTCGCTTTCACTTCACTCCAAGCGCGAGCTACAGCATAAATTGCTTCTTTCAAATTTAGACGTTTCCAAAACTCTAGAAAGTCACATTCTCGCAACAGTTGAAGCATAAGGTCTTTCCTATAAAGCTTCTTCATGGTCTCTATAACACCTTGGTCCATTGGCTGGGCAATAGGTGTTACATTCGGAGGAAAACATGCTCCGAATATGTTCCCATCTGCTGACTTTAGTTGCTCTACATCAGGATGCGATGGCGCATCATCCAGTAACAGTACAGCCTTGGGTGGAAGATTATTTTCTTGCAGATAAGTTCTAACTTGGGTTATACATTTTTCGAAAAACCACTTTTTAAAAATTACTCGATCCATCCAAGCTGCCTTTTGATTATAGAATTAACGGGCAGTGTTTTTACATTTTTAAAAGCCCTCGGATTTTTGGATTTTCCAATGACGGCTAACCTAAGCTTATGGGTTCCTGATGCATTAGCACAGCATAACGCTGTTAAACGGTCTTTGCTTACTTTGAAACCTAAATAAAAAATTACATATGTATGAATTAAAAAACACTGTATACGTAAAAATATATATGTAAAGCTAACCTGGTGCACTAGTTTCTGAGCCTGCAGCAAGTGTTCTTTTCGCCATTGTTTTTCAATAAAGTCTAGTTTCGTCTCCATTATACACTTCCTCAGGTTTTAGGTCGTGCTCCTTTATAAGATTTTCCAAATCATAGCAAAATTCTACCATAGCTACATCATCAGAACTTAATTTCTCCCCTTGAACAGCTAATTCTCGTATTCCATGACGTTTTTTAAACCTGTATAGCCAACCAGAAGATGCCGAGAAGTTTCCTTTAATTTTCAACTGTTCGTGAAACTTTTGGGCTTGCCTAGTACACATCGGTCCTGATATTGGAACCCCTTCCGATCTTTTCTGCAAGAACCACCTGGTCATAGCATCATCAAGCTCTCGAAAAGTAGACCCTTTTAGAGATTTCCTGTCAGAAATAGCTTTTGCACTGTCAGCTTTAGCTATAAAACTCTGTAATTCGGCTTTTTTCTTCACAATGTCACGAACCGTTTGTTTTCCAATGTTATATGTTTTAGCCAACACAGCAACACTTATGTTATTTCCAAATTGTTTTAAAATTTCCATTGTTCAATAGTTAAAACATTGCGTTTACGCTTTTCATTAGCACCGGTACGCTGCATTTTGTGCGTCTGTTTACGTTTAACTTACGAGACGAACGCCTGCACGGTGCATTCGGCGTTCATGCGCCAACCTTTGGCCGTCAGCCACGGATGATCAATTTAAAATGCCGCACGGAAAATCCGCCGCCCGGATAAAGCGCGCACGGGTAATCAGGGTTCTACTGTACATACATTGAACGGTTTCTTGTGGCAAGTTTCCTTAATCATTTTTTCGATATAGCTTGGAACAAAAGTTTTTGTTATCTTTTTACGTTTCTCTATGTGGGCAAAGTCCCTATCACACGGTAAATAGGAATGGCCACTGACTAAAAACTTGTGTTCGATTTGTTCAATGTCCGTGGCAAGAACAAGATATATAAACAGCAACAAAATTATTTTGTTCTTGTTCTGTCCGATGCAATTGTCACTCCAAAAGATAATTCTTTTTTTCTTAGTAAAATTGGGAAGCATTAATGTCTTGAAAATAGCAGAGGCTATTTCATTTCCGCCTCTACCACTCTCTGCTTCAGTCCATAAGCACTAGGGTGGAGTGACAACGGCATCGAAAAAAAAATCCTTAAATACATTGGCCTCTATGTGGAAAAGTTGCCTAATACAATCGTCCATTCTAGAAAAAAAACGTGGCTCAAAATGTTGTCATCTTCTACTGCCCATTTGACCTTGGAATTTCAAAAGTTCAAGATATATTTTTTATTGCTGTGATGCAGCTCTTCGCTTATTTTCATAAAAAATCTTAAATTAATGCATTTTTTATGGAAATAACCCAGAACTCACCGCGTGGAGGTAGCTGCATATCGAGTTCCACTGCCCTCCCACCCATGTACTTTTGTGACTAATTTACATTAAAAACTTGAAAGTATTGACTTTTTGTCTCAAATACTGGCAAACTAGCTCTATAAGCAATTCGTGCCCTTATAAATCCATCCCTTGCTGTATTTCCACATACAGCAACTGACGCTTCTGTTACTAATTTGATACACCTCTCCACTGCTTGCCTGTGGCATGGATATTTTAAAATTTCAATTTCCGCTGGAACATCTAAAATAATTTTTTCTAGTTCTTCATTGGAAATATATTTTGTTAGGGGAGGTTCTGTTATTGCTGTCGACTGCCAGTCAATCATATACTATATGTAGTCTTCAGCATCAAAATTAAAAGCTGCCAATTTGAATTCCCATATTTCTTGTTGGTTTGCTGTTTTCCTACACTTCAATAATCTTCTGAGACCTAATTCTCTCACAAAATTGCGACTATTGGCCAACATAGCCAATAATAGATTTTCAGGATGACCAAAATAGCCGTTCCTTTGAATAACTGGGTCTATGATTTTTCTTAAATCTTCTGGTAAAAATCTAGAATTTTCAATCATACCAAAAAGATGCTTGCTCTCATGTCGACATGATGGTTGGATTTTGATTGCAAACCATGTGGTGGCATACACTTTCATGACATATTCTGTTAGAATACTTAGATTTTGTGATGGTTTCGCTGTGGAGACATATAATCGTAAAATCCGGTTTGCGGTCGTAAGCCATCTGGAATGAACCATTTTACCTGGGTTCCTTTTCGACAAGTTCAAAGAGATGTAACCTTTTGAAATAGCATTACAAATTTCATATAGGTATTGTTGGTCGGTGCTAAGTTGATCAGCAGTGATTTCAGGCAAAGTAATTTCTATCCTTTTAAAATTTGTAGGTTGTAAGGTTTCACATTTTTCTAATTGCTTTCCTATCTCGCCACGAAATCCTTTTGGACCAATTGTTTTTCCGTCCAAATGTTGCAACAAATGTTTTAACGGTAGTTCGTTTGCATGCAATAGGCAAACAAACCATTGTAGAGATCGATCCAGCGAAAGCTCAAGCTGTCTAATAATTCCATTCTTAGAACCGGTATTTACTGCTGTACCATCACAACCTATAGCCTGCAAGTTAGAAACGTCAAAATCATGTTCCAAAAATTCTAGAATGCTTCTCTTTATACTTTGCGAACTGCCAGATGCAGGAGTTAAATGACCAATGTATATGGATCCTGGTTCTGAAACTAGGACTATATGCTCCTCAATCTTCGTATTCTTGGACGAAATTCCTTCGTCACTAGTTTGAACTAACGTTTGTCTTTTCTTCCATCAAAATATATTCCATATACCAATTCAGAACCTTCCTCTTTGTCTTTTCTCTTGAGGTCAACTCGAGCTTTTGCCCTTTCCCTTCGAATTTTGCTGCGATCGACAATTTTTGATAAATCCTCTGTAGTAACTATTCCCATATCTTTTAATGCTGCACTAACAAGAATTGCTGCTGCCCTATCTGAAACACCAGTTCTGTCACAAGCCTGTTCTACACTTGGTAGTTTTATTCTCATCTGAGAAGTTGAAGGAGTATTGACCCTATCTTCTGATTTAATGGCATTTTCTTCTGATGAATTGCTGCTTGAAGTCTCTTCTTCTAGATTAGATAGCACTGATTGGTATGGTCTGCCTATTTCAGATTAATTGTATTGATCATGATCATGACTATAATGACTAATCCTCTTTTGTTCTGTTTTATTGTTACGCTTCCATCTCTTTTCGAGTACTTTTGTAGTTTTTTGATCAACTGTTCCGATTACCATTTTTCGCGAGGTTCTCTGGTCGGTTAGAAATTCACGTTCAGCTACAGGTACTTTTATTTTGCTAGAGCAGCTTAAAAAGTCTTTACATTTGCATAAAGATATATCAGAGTTTCTTCTCAGCCGATTCTCTAAACAAAACAACCTGTTTTGAATTATTAGGTTTACCGTCCTTTTTTAACCGTTTCAATATTACGATATTTACTGTGGTATTCGCGAATTTTATGTAATATTTGTTGATCTGATACAACACAAATGGAACTTTTCTGCCACCAGTTTTTCAAGTCTTTTATTAAAAGGGAACACACATCATCAGCGAAACTAGGTCTTTGTTTATTTTGTCGTACAACAAGTTCTTGTCGAAGATATAAATAATATTTTATAATATCCGCGTAGGTCGGCAACACATTGTTCTTAAATGGTTTTGGTAAACCAAACACAGGGCACAAGGAATTATTACGTCGCGTACAAGACATTTTTTTGCATACGAGCGCAATGACGCCAACTGCTCTAATGCTGCAAAACAACTAAAACAATTGAACAATTCGACAAAATAAATTAGCCAGTAGACCATTCGTGAGTCTACGAGCACAACCGATTTGTTGCGAAGGAGTTTGTGGAATCAAGTCTGCCTCGTTGGCGCCGAGACGGGGTCAAAGAACATGCAGTATTTTTTCAAGGTCGTTATATTGGGTTGTTATTTGGTTCTAGGAGCGTTTTCTAATACTTCCTTTACGTAAATATTCAGTAATAAGTATTCATAAGATATTAGTGACAATAATGCAAAATAATATATTTTTTTAAATATTGAGAAAATGCCAATTTTCAAAGCTGTTTGGGCAGTAGAAGTTTTAGGTTGATTGACCAGAGATTTTTTTTGTTGGATAATGGTAGTAAAAGGCAACTTTTCCACACATAGGCTTTAAGGAATTATGAAAAAAAAAATTCGCTCCACCCTAACAAGCACATGTAGGCAGAGTCTGTATCTGCCAAATGTATTTCTAGATTATAGCGCAAATGTATTCCTAGATTATAGCAGGATAACTGCCTGCTATAAAACATTTGCGTGTGAGTAAGTGTGGGAATAAATAGCACTTGTTGCAAGTTAATTGAGATTGTAGTACTATCACTGATAGGCATCTGAGAATCTAGAGTCTTTTTGCAGCTCGTTTCTAGCCTTCTCAGCCTTTCTTTGGGTAGTTCTCGTTTCTTTATCAGGGTTCGTTGTTCCGGGGTATTACAAGACAAAGCTTTTATTTTGTTCGTATACATATCACACGTAGAGCACATGTCTGATTTTGGTCGCCCAAAACGTAATTCTGAAAAGTCCTGGTGAAAGACTTGTGAATAAAACCTGTACTTCACAATTGAATCAGGAAATCTTAACTTGACATACGATTTATGTTTAAATTCGGACTAAGAAATTCTTTTTTGGACTTATTATGGCTATAACGGTTGGGTTCTCGTGGAAAGCAATTAATATGATCTTTTACTGGTTGCCTGAACTTAGGAAAAAAATTTTTGGTTTTGGTTCCTCTTTCATCGTTATAAACATTTTCTCCCAGTTTCTTTCTCTCAACAAGTAAAGTACGCTTTTTTTCTATAATAACTGTCAAAGTGTTACAATGTTGGTAGATATGTGATTAAAACGCTAGTAAATTTTTATACTTCGTGTTGGTAGAACTTTTTAAAATTATGGTTATGTGTCAATTTTGAATGTCAAAGTTTCTTAATTTGAACTCTTGACAAATTTCTTTTTTTAACATGGAATCATCATCAATAAAATCGGATAAAAAAAGAAAACCAAGAAATATTTTAAATGCAAAAATGAAGCAAGCGATATTAAATTATGACATATCTGTCAAAATGACAATCATTTTTTTTAGTGGAAAAAAAGAACTAAAAATCTATGTACCAACATTATTAAAACTAGGGACCCTGCAGGAATGCAACTTATCCCCTAGAAAGTTGACCTTGAAAATTATTATAGAAAAAAATTACTTTACTTGAATTCGTTTATGAGATTGAAAAAATTTGCTCAAATATTTTTCTACAGACCTGAACGTGCATGCCTTTACCATCCGGAACTGTATAATAAACCTGTTTAAACTTGATTTAAACACACATAAATTATAATAACAAAATTTACGAAATCCAGTCAGAAGTTCTAAATGTAACTCTGATTTCATAAACAAGCAGTTTTAAGCTCAAGTTTTACTTCATAATTTCGCCAGTTTATATTTAATTTAGATCTGTTTTAATCTTGAATTAAAACAGGCAAATTTCAGTTCCTATTTACGAAATATTAACAAACTAATCTTGTTTAGCAAGCATTGAGTTTAAAAACCGCAGCAAACTGCAACTTGGCATTTCACGCAGTACGCGACCTAGTAAACCCAAGTTCACCGCTCTGTCCTGCAAACACATACGGAACTATAAAAGCTTACTGTGCTGAATTTCTGTTTTTGTACCTTTAAACGCATTCCAGTACACTACACTATTTTGAACTTTGATATGTTACTTAGTTAAGCATTCTTGTTTTGTATAAATAGAACGTTTATTTTCGTAATAAAACAATCTGCATCTAATGTCTGATTCATTCACTACGTCGCTACCCTGCTACTAAGCCATAATATCATTGGGACGTGACGTCCCTTTTAAGCACCATTGACTACATTGGTTTAAAACATAAACGCAGTCTCGTTTATGTGCTTAAGGGATAGAACCAGCGCAAAGCAACGGAATCCTGATCCAGCCTCCAGGCAATTCTGTTGAAACCGATATCTCACGGCGACTGGCATCTACATTTCCGTATAATCGTGACGTCTTCTAATTTTGCCCACCTGAATTAACCCCAGAAGATATGTACTCATTTTTTCAGTTTCTAATTTGGTAGTAATGCGAATGTAAATACTTCAGATGCTCTTGTGTTAGAAGCTTGCACTGGTATTTGCATTTACAGTTAATATGAAGGGGACACTCCTTAATAGGGAGCACTTTTAGGTTAGGTGTATTACTTACCTCAGAAAAGGGTTGTTTCGCTGGTATGACATGTTTTTTATAGTTGGTATGTTGTAACCCACTTAATCTTAGTCTTTTTCGCTCTTGGTTGACACTCTCATTTCTTTTTTTATTACCTTTTTCTACACTATTTTCACCCACATGTGCTTCCGTGAACTCCATTTTGCATATGAATGCATGTGTTTTGTATGGCACTTAGACCCTTTTGCTTTAAAACAGATGCGCGGAGTTAGACCTACCACCAACTTTGCCTGCTCGCAATACCCCCACCACAACTAATGGCACATAGACCACTGTGTATGTTATTGGGCTTGGCTCATAGACCACGTTTACGACCTTAACTCAAAATCAGTAAAATTGGCATTGAGGCCCTTTTGAATTTACACTCTTCAATAATTTCTGAACGTTCAAGCATTTTTGTTCAGTGAACTTTACATTTTTCGCACATCAACCGACTTTTTTCCCTTGCAGTTGGAGTTGTTATTTTTGCAGCGTTGGCGATCGGGTGTATGGAGGTTCAGTCTGAAGACTTGGTGGGCCCCTGGGTTCCTTGTCTCGCCTGGTTCCTTCCATAAGGCTACTGCCACCTGTGTCTTGAAATCAAGCAAACTTATTTTGGAGTTTACATCGTCGTTTTCTGGTCTCTGGTTTGCAATTCTTCTGTACAATAATCACGAATTGCAAATAGTTTCTTCAATAAGGTGTATTGGATACCGACCTATTAGGTAATCTTGCAGGTCCACTCCACTCATGTGCTTATTATACACCTTTGTAATATCTGGACACGGTATATCCTTTTTGCGTTTTCTGATTTGAAAAATGTTTTGACAGATTGTATTGGGTTAGTGCCAGCAAACGTCGAAACCAGAGAGACAGCTTTATTGTGGAACCAGTTAACCGCAGTTACCTTGGTGTTCTCTATAGTGGTGTTCTTCTCAACTGAAGTCCCCCTTCCGCGGTGTTGCATTTTCATATTTGTTGGCATTGTGCAGTTCTTTAGTCGATTTGACCTGATAGTTGCGACTGAGTGGATATCCCGTTTCTTGAGATGTGCCAGCAAAGGCAGATTGTTAAAATAGTCCTCCCTTTAATTGGGATTATTTGTTCATCTGCAGACAGATTTTCTTGCATGGGAATTGACTGAAATTTTGTATTTAGATGATCTATAACTGGATTAATTTTATTTACTTTATTCTTCATATTTAGATTGTTGGTGAAATGGAGAGAACTTTTAATTTTTTGAAATCGATTTGTTGGCATAACTTCAGCTATTTGTGGAGTATACGTTTGTGAAGCTCGGTATCGTCGGGTAGAGGGTTGTTTCATTAGGGACATCCAAATCTACATTCCCAAAAAACGGCGAATTTTGGCTTTATTAGTTATGGGTTTTGCAGGTATTGTTTGGACACTGTATAATATTGTCATATCTACTATGTTCTGTATAAAATCATCATCGAAGAAATAGTTGAAAATGGCTAGTGGGGTTGTCAGATCAGATATATTGTTAGGTAAGTTTGAGTTACCGGTGAACTTTATGGACTCATAGTCGGTGGTACTACTCATTTCTGTCCATTTTGGAGCTAGAGCTTTAGTTTTAGATCGTGCAGGTTTTACCTTTCTTGCAGCAAGAGGTGTCTCGTCTTCATCCTCTGGTTCTAGAAACATTTCCCCAAGAGGTCTCTCATCCTCACTATCCCATTCTTGAACGTCTTCTTCAAAAACCATCGACTTAGGTTGTGCTTGCTCAGGATCCGATTCCAAAATTGATTCTTCACTATCTGAAGGAATAGCCGGGCAAACAACAGTACGTGTTTTGGTTCCATAGAGCGTCCTAATGCTGATTCCAGCTTCTGCATCCATGTTTCCTAATTTTGCAAATATAAAAAAATTATCACTATGTGCACGCCGTTCCCAATCGGGAACGCTACTTTAGTGGCACGTGACACAACAGGTACGACCTACAAGGGCTTCAAACTATTTACCAAGTGTCATTTACAACAATTGCAAAACTAGAAAAAAAATTGGAATAAGAAACGTTTTTTCGTCAAATAACATGAAAATCACAACGGTGCGTTCTGACAGTTTTTGTAGGTTAGGACTTGTTTACGATATAAATTTATTACGGACGAAATTGATGGCTCCGCCGTGTAGCCAGTAGTCCAACATAAAAATTGGACGTTCTCAAGTGGGTACACCGTGGGGTTACGGAAAATTTCATAGTTAATCTTAATAAAATAATTATTTGTATTTTGTTCCCAATTGGGTACATTCATCGACATATAGAAATGGACTGCTAGTCAGAGCTGCGCGAGCCAAACGGGATAGAAAGAGAACGCATATGACTTGAGAACGCCCTGTCCTTGTTGGCGGTCAGTAGCGTACCAAGCGTCAGAGGGCCCAGTCCTTGAAAAAATTTGTTTATCTCAAGAAAATTTTCTATTTTAATGACATGAAATGGTAAAAATTTGTATATCACATTTATTACAGTATATACAATTTGCGTTTACTGGTGACAAAAAAGTATGGTTTTTGTTAATTTATGCCTAATTCTTTTTGTACTTTCTCTTTGGGAAGCGCAATAATGACGAATTCGCGATATAAAATATAGTTTACTAATCATTTTCATTAACATAAACCGGTGGTCATTTAAAACTGATTGTTCCAGTGCATGGTGCATGGTTCGTTGACACATTCCGATGTGTCCTTGCTACGAGAGCATCTACTGTTGAACCTTTATATTTTAATTGAAATTCTTGATAAAACGTTTTGAAATTCATTTCTGCCAGTTTGCATAAAGTTATAACATCTTTGGAAGCAGTAGATAAACCACCTCGGTTTTTCATGTCTTGTAACTGAGAAAAAAAATCAGTTGATTGTATTAAATCAATGCAAATGCCGCAAGATAATGTTTACATTAAAGTTTTCACTATGAACCCAGCAATATACCCGATTATTACACACAACTGTCACATGACTGATATCATCCAATGAGGACCATGCATTTTTTGAAAATCGACCAATCCCAGGCTGATTACCTGATAAGCGCCCGTGGGCTGCTTATCAAGCGATAAGCGTCCTAGGGATGATTATCGACCCCGTAGATGGTGTCATAATTAGAAATAGAAATGCAAGAAACAAGCAGTTCGAGTTTATTGGCATTATTAGATCAATTTTAAAACATAATTCGTATACGGGTTTGTGTAATAATCTTCAAAATATAAACGCGGGTGACACGCAAGTTCCATTTTTTGAATTTAAACTTCCTGGGGTTCGGCCATCTTGGTTTTTCTGCGCGCGCACTTCTCGCGACTGCCGTTTTAATTTCAATTTTCGCGCAAATATTTGAATTTCAAACTGGTAAATCTGGCTGTCTTGTACTCGTTGGGTATTGGTTGTCTCTCTCCTGCATTCACAGGATGGATGTTTATATTTTAAAAAAATCTGGCCGACCTGGATTTGAACCCTCTACGTTCGTGTTCACAATTATCTGCAACCGTGTATGCCTCGATACCACGGAGCCGCTACAGATTTTAATGTGTATAGCGGAAAGCCACTTCACTGCTCTGACGTCTCGCGCCCATATTTTTAAAACTAAATATTTTTTGAAAATTAAATTATAAGAATGGAATTGCATCGTCTATGGTATTAAAAGGTTGATAATAATTTAAAAAAATTGGGTTTGTAAGTGGTTTTGCTAGAATTAATTATTTATTTCCTGCAACTGTTGGTTGAGGTTAAAGGAATTGAACATAAAGTCATTCGCGTCGCGAGCATATTATAATAAATGTTATTTTCGACTGAATTTTAGTCGAAATTTTAAATGTTATTTTCGACTGAATTTTAGTCGCCAGAGCGATGCCTTTTGTAATATTATAGCTCTGTAATTAAAATAAATTAAATGGACGTAGTTTGATTCTATAATAAAAAGAAAATGTATTTAACAAAACTGCCACATGCCGGTGTAACTGATAATAAATCGCAAAGAGGCACTACGTCGTATGATCCTAATTATTGCTGCGGAATGTTACGAATTCGCGCGAAATTTCTAAGAAATGCTAGAACAGTTTGATTACGTATTTATACAATTATGAATCGCCATACGCTAAATAAATAACAATTATGAATCGTCTGTCCATTATTCATATAGCATATTTAAGAAATGTAGAATATGTTTAATTTAATGAACCGTGACTGTTTTTAAAAATGCTTATCATATATTTGCTTTTGTACAATTTGAAGCCTTGAAATGCAGGCTTTCACTTGGTTGTTAGCGCAGACAAAGCAATTTGCTATGATATCACCGAATCTGCAGGGATCAGCTTGTCTGCGCTAACAAGTCGATGCAGCTATTATGCATGACGCACGGCTTTGTATAAAACCAACGCACCGGGGCCAGAAATGTAACAAGAATCATTCTCATATAGGTAAGAAGGGGGGTTGCGTTGCTTCAGCTACCGTGTTTCGGCTACTTTTCAAGGTCGTCCATGTAAGCTTGTAGGCTTCTGCTTGCCACGCCATCTTACCATTTATATCACAATTGGAAATTCAATTTTAGAAGAGAGAATGGCAAGATCCACAATTTCAAATTAGCCTCTTCAAATTAATTATAATACAAGGCGCTTAAAATTATAGGCAAAGCAGTTTCTCAAATATAAAATAAAGGGTGAGGTGTAAAACATTTGCAAAATTATGATTAAAAATAACTCTAAAACTGTGCTTACATCATTTTCGTTATTATAAAGCGTTTTTTGTAAAACGAAAGTTTTGGGAAGTGTAGCTAAAATAACGGTATTTGATATGTCGTTACTTTTTGTTTCAATAGGTATTTTTGAATGGTTGCCGTTTGTAATAAAAATGCACACCGTCTACTTAACTGAAATTTTGCTTGTCGAGATGATGGTAATAGAGCATTTTTCAATGAAATTGCGTGTTTTTTTATTCAAATCTTACTAAAATTGCAACAAGTTAGAGTTATGTAATTTGAAAATTATTATTAAGCTGTCATATCGATGCCGACCCTCGCCAAAGGCTAGTGCTTTATTTTAATTTGACTAGTGTGATTTATAAAAAAGGTGTGCAGAGAAATTTTTTAAAACTAAATACACAGAATCTAGTTTTCTTGTAAAACGCAATTTCAAATTAGCCTCTTCAAAGTAATTACAATAAACAGCGTTTGAAAAATTATAGGCAAAGCAGTTTCACAACTATAAAATAAATGGCGATGCGTATGACAAGACTTGGGGCCGGCGCGGTCAACATACATATATTTTCATCAAAAATGGCCGCCGCGGCTTTCGCGAATTAAAATAATTATTTTCAACATTCAAAATTATAGACATTAAAAAATAATGCAAAACGTTTATTTATTAGGCATAAACTTTACCATTTCTCGTGCGAAAATAATGTAACGACTTTTAAGTACCCGCAGGCAGATTCCCACGATGACAGTGCATTTGTTTTCTCAGGACCTTCGAATTTGTACAAAAACAACTTGGGTGCACAGATATTCATATAGCTTTCAATTTATTAGTACAACTGATTAAATATGTATGTGTTGACCACAAATTAACTCAAATTTGAACAAAAATCATGCAATTACCACATCATCTCACTTAAATTTTTACAAAAAATTGACATCATGTCACATAAATTATACAAAAAATGACATTTAATTCAACACCCGATGAAATTTTAATAAAAAACCTACAATTACACACCATCTCCCTTAAAATGATAACAATTCGTTTTACAAAACGATTTTATAATAATAAGGAAATGATGTAAAAGCAGTTTTATAGTTATTTCTAAACATGATTTTGCAAACATTTTACTCTTTTTTATAAAATGCATCGCTCAAAATTAAAAGAAATCACAATTTTTTAAATTATATCACGCTATTATGAAATCGTAGGTTGATTTTTTGAAATTTTACACTTTGTATCTCTAAAATAACTTCAAATACCAATATTTTAGCTTTAAAATTTTGTAATTATTGCAGATTCGTGAAAAATAAAAGCAGTGGAAATAAAAAACACAAACACTTTGTAATAAACAAATATATTGTTCTTATTTCGTATAATACTTAATAATATAAAAATAAATGTACAGCTGAAGTACAGAAACGTCTGTTTTGTCAACTTTATCTGAATTTGCATGTAAAAATGGAGTATCGTGTGGTGCGAGGCAATTCGTCTACGGCAAATTCCTCGAATGCAATTGCTCGAAATCAATTGCTCGAAATCAATTGCTCGAAAATCAAATTGCTCGAATGTAACTTTTCTCGAAATACAAGTTCCTCGAACCGCAATTTTTCGAAAATGTTTTGCCCGAATTTATGTGGTCTTAACATCTGGAAATTTATTTCGGCATTAAAGAGGGAGCAGAGTTTGAACGAATTACGGATAGAACAATATGCCAGCGGTCAACAACACACCATAAGTCGAAGAATATATCGCGATAGTGCACAGAGACTTTTAAGATTAGTGAATAATTATGGACATGACAAAACACTGCTTAGCTTCCCCTAAATCCTTTACTTAAATTGATCATTTAATTTCACCTTTAAAGATTTTGATATTGTTGACAGTTGCATTTGAACTACCCGCATTTGATCTATCCGCATTTCTTGCAACTGTATATCTGCCTTTGTTGAACTTCTCGCCAACAAATGCATTTCCTGCATTCCTTACAGGTTCCATGTCCATCAACTTCGTTTTAATGCTGTCGGCTGTTAAATCAATTCCAGCATGTTCGATCGCCATTCGCAATTCGTTTGGGAAATGTAGAATTATGTAATGCTCTTTAACCTCCATACTAGCTTCCCGTTCTAGATGATTGTTGACTCTTATCGTTAAGTTGCTAAACCAATTCATTTTCTTTGGTAACTTGGATTTTACTTTGAACACAGAACTTAAGTTGAGGGTGCCTGACGACATTGTAAGCACAGCTTATGTCAAATTAGAGGTTATCAGGTTGGGTTTTGCATCAGTTTTGACACATACTGACGCAAAGCCTAACCTGCTGGCCTCGAATTTGACATAGACTTATGGTGCCACCAACATATTATTCTTGATCTGCTCAGTGTGGCCGCCATAGCTGAGATCGGCTGCTCGGCGCCGCCGCGAGTGTTACTTCTGAGTCTGTTAGGTGTTTATTCTGTGATATTAGGTTAAGTGGAAGAACAATATTAGTAGAACTTCGTCTTTTTTCTGTATCCGAGAAAATAAAGCCATTTCTTATTCTAATCACAAAACCTCGGCATAAACGATTTCTCCACAAACCTTAGCTATCTGCCTAGTAAAGTGGCAAATTTTAACCACGTTTTATAAAATGTTGCGGTAGACACATCCGCACACTTTCGCTAATGTAACTCCATTGGAATGGTACGATACAAGTCAGCACAATCCTTGAAATCAGTTTTTACTTCCTTTTACGATAAAGGAAGTATTGGATTCACCCCAAAAATTCGAAATTGAGTTTTCAACAGATCTTCACGTTTTAGAGTCCCCTGATCCCAAAAAACATATTTTTTTTCATTGGTCTGTGTGTCTGTCTGTCTGTCTGTGTGTCTGTCTGTGAACAGAATATCTCAAAAACGAAAAGAGGTATGGCGTTGAAACTTCATATATAAGTTTTGTGTACTATGTAGATGAGACAGCAAGCTTTTAAGAAAATCGCATAACCGGAAGTAGGTGTTTACTCTTGTGATTTTTCAGTTTTTTTCGATTTTTTCAAAAACGGCTCTAACGATTTTTTTCAAACTTCACATTTTTATTAAATTTTTAATGTGCATTGACGTGAGATAGGTGATTTTCCAGTTGAATACTTCTAAAGTGGGTTTCTTTTGTTTTTTTTTTAATTTTTTTTATTAACTCCTATTTTAAATAGAACACCCGGTATATTATTACATTTTTGAATTCTGCTTAAGATTTTAGAGAAAATTTGTCTCTTCAACTAACGCTCTATTTTGTACCGTTTTTGTAGAATTCGTAATTTTTGAAAATTTTTGACAAATGCTTAAAAATTAAAAATGAAATTTTTGACTAATTATAAGATCACTGTAAAAGGAAGATTTTTACAACTAAAGACGATGTTACATTGAATTCTTGATTAAAGTTGCTTATGTGCACAATTGAATTCATTCTGTTCTTTATCAACTTATTGGATTCCACTTCATCCCCAAAGTAGATGTTTAGGCCAAACATGGAAGCATATGGTGCACCACCTTGAGTTAGATGATACTGCTTAGCCTGTTTAAGAGCATTCCTTTGCTCTTTTAGAATTATTGCCTCAATTGTTTTTTGATCAAATGCCATTATTTTGTCATAATCTTCTAACGTTGGAAGTGTAACACTAACTGCTTTTGTATCTTCAAATGCTATATCTGAGAATAAACAAAAAGCCTGTCCGGTGTTGTTGACAGTTTGGTTCATGGGAATAGTAGATATGATGGTGGCAGGTAATGGCATTTGTGCTTTAAAAGCTCTTTGTGTGTTAGGAGTATTCATTGTTGTAGTTGTACTAGCCGGATTTACTGGAGAGGTAGACTTTTGAGAATTACCTTTAGTATTCATTTTTTTAGATTGAAATGTATTTGGAGGTGAAGTTGATTTAGGAGGTGGAGTTGATTTCTGACCTGATGGATTTGTGTATCGTCATCTACCTTTTAGATCAGGAGAACTAGTGCCTTGTGTTTTTGATGTTCCTGGTGGCGCTCCTACCATTTGATGATCCTTTTTTTTGAGACTCTTGTGATTTGTTGTTTTGGTCACTCTGTTTGATATTTTGGATTGCACCACCACTTTTCATACAATCTATCTTTGACTGAGCTTTCGCAAACAAACTACCACTTTTTATTTTCTTAGAATTCTGCTTTTTCGGTATTCGGGTAACTTTTTATCTTCTTTTTGCTTTATATAGGTGTATGATGTTCACTACTATTCAGAAATAAGACTAAAGTGGTCGACTTAAATCCATGTGCAAGAAATAAAAAAAAATAACAGTAATCCATTCCACAGCTTATTAAAAGATAATTTTAAGCTAATTTTTCAAGGCCGACTGCCTAAAATTAGGCCATCAATTTCTACTAAAATAAGACCAAAGAAAAAGGAAAACGCAGCCATGAAAACGACAAAATTTTAACACTTACGTCACAAAGACGATACAAAAAAGTTTTTCGAAAACTATAACACACCGTTGGAAAGTGCCTCTTATACTCTCCACACCAAGACTTTATACCACACAAGCTGCAATACATCAAAAATGGAGTATAATGAATTATAATGTTTCACAAATAAAATTCAATTTATTAGTAAAAATTCTCACACCACAGCTATCTTGATTAAATTACATTGGGGACGTCCAAATTGGTGTAATAATGAAATACAATATAACGAATTTAAACTTCACATACGTTGATAGAGGTTTACAAATAAATTTCAACTTTTTGGGTAAAATACTCACACCACGGTTACTATGGTTAAAATTCATTGGTGATGTCCAAAATGGTGTAATAACCAAATACTATTCAACGATCTTAAACTTTACATACGTCGATAAAGTTTTACAAATAAATTTCAACTTTTTGGTTAAAATACTCACACCACAGTTATTATGGTTAGAATTCATTGGCGATATCCAAAATGGTGTAATATCTAAATACTATTTAACGTTCTTAAATTTCACATACATTGATAATGTTTTACAATTAAATGTCAACTTTTTGGTTAAATCCATCACACCCCAGTTACTATGGTTAAAATTCATTGGTGATGTCCAAAATGGTATAATAACTAAATATTATTCAACGATCTTAAACTTCACAAATGTCAATAAGGGTTTACAAATAAATTTCAATGTTTTGATTAAATTACTCACACCACAGTTACCGTGGTTAAACTCCTTGGTGATGTCCCAACTGGTATAACTAACCTTTGTTTTACAATCTCGAATTTTACCTTACGATGACTTGTTCTTTGAGCATATCCTGCATATAATTTATCCCTCGATAACCTGTCCCACTTTATTTAAAATATAAAAATGTTTTTATCATCTCAAATTTAATTAAAATAATTATTGAAATTTTTCATTTAACTACTATCAATTTTTACATAATTATTTAAATAATAAACTTGGATGTTATTTTGACAAAGTTTCTATCATTTTTTGAGAAAGGTTTCTTTCACTTTTTTAAATTTTAAATCTCTTGCTTCATTACCTTTAAATCACAAATATTGATGTTTGTTAATTTAATTTATTTGTATTGTCAGATGAAGCTGTGTAATACAGCGAAACGTTACGCCTAATTAAACTCTTACGAATTTTCTTGTCCTTGACTAATACTTAATTCTTTTTTGAATAATTTTGTGTTGTTAAAAAAAAGAATGAACATAGTAACTATTTTTAAATACAAACTTTAGCTGACATTTCTCCTAACGTAATATTTATTACCTCAGAACAGCTGTTTTCAAAACTTTAAATATTATTAAATTATACATCTCTAAACGTTTATAGAACCCCTCAGCAATAATATCAGCTTCCATGCTGGTTGAACTGCCCGACCAATTCCGATAGCGAGGATGTTAGGCGTCGTACTGCCTACTTGCGCGCGTTTGCAGGTTGTGCAGAACTTGTTTCTTACATCTAGATAGATCACCCTTCTCGCTTTATACCCAACTATGGCTGCAGTTCCAGAAAGGAAATTATAATTTTTTCTATAACTGCGTTAGCCTAACTACCATCGCAGACAACCGTAATTAATGGAGAATCGTGTTCGTTGACATTTCCGTCTGCCATTGTTAATCTGGCTTCTTCAGCAGCAGTTCAGCTTCTATTTCTTGTATGGCAGTCTTCTCCCAAGCTTCACAAACAATTTTATGTAGCACATCATAAATATTTGACGACATGGTAGGTACTGAAACTGAAGCCCAAAATTGTTCAAGATGGGGGAATCCTGACCCAATGCTCATGACTCCAGTCACAGCACTGGTGTTCACGTTAACTATCTCTGAATCTTATTTATTCTTATTCCATACAGAACCAGTAAAATTGCACATATTTAACTTAAAGTGATTATGGATACTAGTCCATGCCGTGTCCTTTATGGGTATCATATTTTCTAAGCTACACGAAAAGGCCTGGCTGTGATTTCCAATATAAACTAAGTGTTTTACAAAATATCCAATATCTACAATTCTTCTGCCTGAGTAAGTTCTTCACGTGGAATTTCTTTTTCTTCCGACAGTTCAAGTTTTTTGTCATTAAATTGCCGGTATCAGTCGAGGTACTTGTCGATGGTATCTCAAAATCCATAGTCACCACTTCACAGCTAGATCCGACAAAAATATTTCTAAATTTGACAAACACCGTTTTAGCTTCGATATTTATCTATTTGTAACACTGCGTTTAATCATGTATAGATACCCTGTACATAGACTATATACAGAGACTCTAATCATGTAGAAAGTAGAATTCCACCTAATGGATACATCTTGAACTAACTTTTTAGGCGCAGTATTGAACTCTGATTGTATTTCTTTCAACGAGCATTCGAGGAATGGGTGAAATGCCGTACCATTTTTTGACTGTCAATTATTGTTTCTGTTATAGCTAATTGCAGGGTATGAATGACACACGATGTACTTATTATTCCTGTATCATTGCAGGGTTCAACAATATTAGCATCATTGTCTTTAAACATTAAATTAATCTCCGATATGTCTATATCTCACATACTTAACAAGTCAAAAAACATATTTTTGATTGACTCACCGGTATGGCTGCCAGGAAAGTGTTTGCAGTTCAACACTAAATGATTATACTTAAAGTCCGTGTCAAACCAATGTCCCGTAAAACTAATCAAACTCATTTGTGTGTCGACAAGTCCAAAAATCTGAAGTTAAAGAAATATGCGTGACACCAGCAATTCTTTTTTCATCACTGTTACCACTCGGTCATAAATATCAGGAACTATCTTTTCGGTGAAATGTTTTCTTACTAGCAAGTTGTACTGGGGAAAAACTTTGCTCATTAAGCGCTTAAATCCCTCATTTGTAACGACAGAATATGAACAGTTATCCAAAGCTATCATTTTACCAACAGTACCTATAATGCATGTTGATTATTAAACCTCGGATTTTTAAGCATGTATAATTTTATAAATAAGCACAAAGGTCTTTTAAATATGCCCAAATAATAATTTGAGTAAATAAGCGCAAATAAGTTTTAATAAGCATAAATAAGTTTTTATAGGCAGAAATAAGTTTTAATATTTAATATTCTTAAATATTTTTGTTACTTATATACAATTTAAAGTGAAAGACAAGTTACATGAAATTACATTATTTCATAATAAATAACGGTATCCAATAATTATATTACCGTATACTACGTATACTTATACACTTAAAAACAAAAGATGAATCAATATTGTAATTTGCAAAACAGTAGGTTTCGACAATCTCTTCTAAATTCTCTGGAGTAAAACTTCGACGCTTTTCACTAAAACTCAATTTATACGCAGAAATGTTCTTTCTATATATACTGAAGTTACTCGAGCAAATTTACAAAATTCTACGTGTTCCATTAAGACATTATCAGGTACAGGGTTATTCATTATAAATTACCCACCCCTTATCATCGTTATTATTGCCTATAGAAAAAAAAGTTTTAAATAAAAGTTATGTGGTTATAACTGAATTTTGTTAAAATGCTATCAAAAGTACAGTGGCGTGCATAATTAAGGGGATACAAAAAAGTAATATATTATTTTAAATGGAACACCCTGTATATTATTAAATTTTTGGAATGATCTTTCTTTCCTGATTTCAAAAATATACCATATGTTACCCTTACCTTATACCGTTTTTGAGTTATTAAACGTTGAATATCTTAGTTAAACTAGTTACTGTAAATAGGAATTATTAAAGTAAGCTATGAAAATGCAACTATTTTGTTTGATAAGTGACATTTCTTTAATGAAATAATAAAAATTAGTTATCATTTATTTATATTTAAATTTCCTGAATAAAACTTTGTTATATTTAATAATGTTAACTAGTTTAACTAAGATATTTGACGTTTAATAACTCAAAAACGGTATAAGGTAAAAGTAACATATGGTATATTTTTAAAATCAGGAAAGAAAGATCATTCCAAAAATTTAATAATATACAGGGTGTTCCATTTAAAAAATATATTACTTTTTTGTATCCCCTTAATTATGCACGCCACTGTACTTTTGATAGCATTTTAACAAAATTCAGTTATAACCACATAACTTTTATTTAAAACTTTTTTTTCTATAGGCAATAATAACGATGATAAGGGGTGGGTAATTTATCATGAATAACCCTGTACATCTGTCTCTTCACCCAACAAAATGTTGTTTATAATACTGAGAGTTGCATATCCAGGATTTTTTCCAGGACTGTATCTAATTTATTCTTAATTTGGGCGGGTTTTCCGTGGATACTTTTAATTTTTTCTTTAACAATTTTCAGATGTCTTAAATACGCATTTAAAGTAAGATGCCATGCTTCTAATTTTTCAATCGCATCCGTAATACGATTGAAATTGCTCCAAATAAACAAAACATTGTTATTTAAACTTTTTCCTTTAAAACCAATTTTGCAGTTTTTATTGTACTTGCATCTTTATCATCAAAGTCGTTAATAATTCCAGTTAATTTGTCTAAATGTTTCGCATAGAACTCCACTGCTCTTAGCTAGGTTCCCCACCTAGTTATAACGGGCTCGGGCGGGAATGCAGTATTTGGTAATTTTACTTTATACTGGGCAATTCACAGAGGAGCCATTACGAACACTTTTTTTTTACAGAAGAAATAAGTTTATTGACGTTTGAATATTCCTCTCTAATTTTCTCTGCCACGCGGTGGAGAGCATGAGCCAAACAAGTAAACTGAACTAAATTTGGGTAGAAAGTTTGAAGTATTTTTGCTGATGCTACCACAGCATAGGAATACATTATTAAAACATTTTTATCATTAAATTGTTCAACATAGAGAAATCTTAAGCAGAATTAACAAAATAAGCCACAGTTTTACTACTTGTGGTTTCTAAAACTTTTGAACATAGTAGATATGCTCTGGTTGGATTAGTATCGCAGAGTTTTATTACAAACTACAAAATTAGCAAGTTCGTTTCCAACGGCATCAGTGGTTTCGTCCACAGAAACCCACATTGGCCCTTTACCCACGTTCTCCCTGTTTTGTTGAACCGCAGAACTATAACATCCATCGAGATAATTTTTTCGTATTGTAGACTCACAGGGAATACTTCTATTGCAGTATTTTCCAAAAATGCTTTCAGCATTCCACAGAATATTTGCGATAACAAGCGCACCACACATTTCTTTGAAAAATTAATTTTTCTTGTCGCGATCTCAAGGTGCAGTTAGAAACGTCTGCTTCAGTTTGGTTTTACGATTGACACTGCTCTGATGCAACACTGTCTGGATGTGCTGCTGAAGTTGATGTTTTTTTATGCACGAAACCTATAGCAAAGCAAAAGCACCCGGTATAATTTGCGATATTATTGTATTTATGTTAGTAAGTGTTACCTTGAAATGATAAAAGCAACACAGTTATTGTTAACTTACTTCTTTATAGCAAGAATTGCAAACTATTACATCACCGTCCGACGAAAAGCACTAATAATAATAATATCTTACTATAAATTGAAAATATAGTTAGTAGAGGTTTATTTACCACGAGTTTTTATAATTTGTAAATTTAGACAGTTTTTTAAATCTAATTTGTTTTGAAAATTTTGAAAACTAATTCGTCGATTCAAATCTCGTAACCTCATGTAAATTCTTGAGAATCACCTTAAATGGAATTGATGTGCCTTCTAATTTTTTCATCGTTCTCTGTGCAAGTTTGAGGAAAATATTTTTCTCATTAGATAAGGAGTTTACATGCATCGAAAAGAATTCAGCACAAGTGTCTGAGCTGCTTCAAATAACTTTTCACTTGGTTCCACCACAAATCCTCTAGAAATTGATTGCAACCGGTGAAGTACGTTCTTACTATTTGACTATAAATGATTTGTTAGAAACACCTACTGAATATTTATTTTTGTATCTGTAGGCTACATAACCTGCTATATATTTCAGAAATTGATCATTAACCTTTTGTTTTACTTCAAAATTTTCTATCAGTTGCAAAATATCTCCATTGACAGCTTCTTCATCTAAGTATCGCGGTTGCACGAATGAATTAGTAAAAATTAAATCATCTTCACAGTTACCGTGCTAATTCAAATTAACGCAACTTTCATTTAAATTGGAAAGAACATTTTGGGTTAAAAAAATATCGTCATTACACGGTGTATTATTTTTGAAGGCGTTGCTTGATTCTACTGTCACATTAAGTAAACAATTTTCATTATTTACCTTGGTGCTTCGAATTTTTGTAAAGATTGGCTGTCGAATGTGTTTCTAATATAAATCATCATACCACAAATGTGAATTTTTTTCAAGAACATCTTGGTTAAGAGGAGTAGTTGAAATATATTCAACACTGTACATCTCATGTACATAATCAAACATTTCTGCCGTTGATCTGTTGGTTAACAATATTCCTTTTTGAAATGGTATAAGCTTTTCATGTTTTCCAATTCTCATATTTATAATTTCTGACACTTTATCAAATAGTTCCGTTTGAATTTTTATATCAGTGCCGATTACAAAGAAATCAAACCAATCGTTTGAATAATTGAACAATTATAGCAGCTTTTAATCAATGGCTATTTGTAGGCATGAAACCATGTTCCCCACAGTACTGAATTACTTTGGCAACGGTGTTTGACAATAGTTGAGCAGCAAGTGAAACCCTTTGTCTCAAAGACCCTTTTACTTTAAGACGTTACCGAGTTATTCTAGGTACAAATATCAGTTCAGAAATAGAAATCTATAATATAATTTTCCTGAATGTGTGTCTGTGGCACAAAATAAAATCTCACGTTCCGGCTTCACAGATGTTTAGGTTTTGTTCTTCTTATCTTAGCGCTCGGCTCGGAGCTTGACCTTTAGCGTATCCTATTTCACGTGCGCGCCGATTCAAGACTCGTAGCGCGTAGCGCGCAGTTTGCTTGTTTATCATAAAATGTGATAAAACAGATGAGTCAAAGGCAAAATCAGTTACATTTTTTATCATTTTGTCTTTTGTTTTCAAATATCTATACAGGACAAATAACAAATTGCGGTATAAACCTATTGAAGGTCTTTTCTTTTTATAAATGGAGAACACACAGTTAACTAAACTGTCTCAGAAAGGGACTAGTGTTCTGCATACCAAAGTGAATTCATTAACCGCTAATAAATTAGGTTCGTTTCTTTTTGATTTAAACTTTATAAAAGATGTTTGATAATGCAACAACTCCAAAGACAAAACAAACAGATATATGTGCGTTAATTAACACAATTGATTTTATTTTTAATATTTTTATTTATACAAAATACATGGCCACTTAGACAATTTTGTTATGATAGGGTTGACCTTCCCGAATCGCTTGGATTATTGGAATTACTACAAAAAAAAACATTTACAGTGTGTCCCAGGATTGATGGATGTTACAAGAGGTGGGATGGACTAAAAATTTTTGAATTTTACTTTCCTTTTACTTCAAGACGTTACCGAGTTATTCTAGGTACAAATATCAGTTCAGAAATAGAAATCTATAATATAATTTTCCTTAATGTGTGTCTCTGGCACAAAATAAAATCTCACGTTCCGGCTTCGCAGATGTTTATATTTGTTTAGGTTTTGTTTTTCTTATCTTAGCGCTCGGCTCGGAGCTTGACCTTCCGCGTATCCTATTTCATGTGCGCGCCGATTCAAGACTCTCAGCGCGTAGGGCGCGGTTTGCTTGTGTTTAATAAACTTGCGAAATAATCCTTATTAATCATACTATTTTGTAACACAACACCTTGCTCAATAAGGTGGTTTCTTGCAAGTTTTAAGAGATGATGTACATCTGCATTCAAAGAATTGCCTTCGGGATGTGGGAAAAAGCAATTTTTGTTTTGACCTACAATTAACTGCGACCATATAATACATTGCTACTATGAATGTCATTAACTATTCCTACAACAATAAAGCTCGATTTATATAATTCGGAAATTGTTTTCGAGAATATCTCTTGTTATCGGTTAATCGTGCTGGTAGTAAATAGGTTGTTTCTAATGTGCAGTTAGGCCTCGTACCATAACAGTTTGACCGGA
Source organism: Agriotes lineatus (assembly GCA_940337035.1). NCBI lineage: Eukaryota > Metazoa > Arthropoda > Insecta > Coleoptera > Elateridae > Agriotes > Agriotes lineatus. Next base: position 97,907 of record CALNHX010005024.1, read on the forward strand.
TTTGTGTGGGCAAACTTTTTGTTCTTTTTTTATCAATCTCCATTTTTTCGAGATATATACTTCGTCAAATGATATAACACAGAGTCGTTCCATGTTATTGAAAGCACTTAATTTTGTTTTCATTAACGTAAGAACACGTAAAATTCCTTAAGTCACGTCAAAACCTGATGCCCACTTTCTTAATGGCAGGTAAGGGATAGTTATGTGCTCGCAGATATGCCTTTGGACTTCCGCTTCTTCATGAAACAGCAGATGCGATATCGTTTGTGGAGACCAATGAACTTTTTTAGATTTATCTGGACACAGCAGTTTCTTAATTTGCCCCTCTGTAAAAACATTGGCTGGGATATCATTAAAATATTTAATTTTATTTGACAGTTCCGTTTGATTATTTTCAGCGGCTTTTAACAGATTTTTAAGCTTTTTTATATCATATTGTGCTCTGAAATCAATATAAAAAATTTAGATAAACTAATAATGTAACTATAGATAAATAAATGTATAGGTACAGGGCTAAGGATGCTTACTTTTTTAACTCCGATGCTAAATCCACTTCCATATTATTTGTTTCAGCCACGGTTTCAGCATTGTCCACGAATCAACAGCTTCAGAAACGTAGTTTTTCAACATCTCATAAAGTTCACCTCTCTGCATTCTCTTTGCTAAACGATTGGCTCTTTTCTCTGCTTCTCCTTTATTTTGTTGTTTATTAACTGGAGGTACCGAGCTCTGGAGAGTAGTGGTTATCACATCTGCTTAGCATTCGGGAGGGAGGTCGCGGATTCGATTGCCCTGGCCATCTGCTCTAGTGCAGGTTTTTAGTTGGTTTTCCCGAGTCATCAGAGTACCTTCTCTGAGGCGAATTCCGGGACATTACTTCTCCACCTTTCCTAGCCTCTCTTCCATTTTCCACCCCTCCTTTCACTCACCCATCCTATAATTCCCGTTCTTGGCTGAAGAGGGACGCAAGGTCCCTATAGCAGCTCCCGCCCTCCCCCGTTGGAGGAATTGAAAGTACCCTGAACCGTTACCTTTTTTAATTGGAGGTTTTAAAGTAGGTACCGCATTAGGATTCAAATGTCGACTGTTTGTATAAGTATAATTAAGCAGTCATTCCCTTAGAGGCGCTTCAAAACTGCTGGCTTCAAAATGTTCAGAACAAATACATGCTAAAAAATAAGGTACCGGAGGATAATAAGGCGCCTTCCGCTTAGCAATACGCGGGTGGCGCTGCAAAAATGCTCATAACCATTCCTTACCGGCTAATTGTGTGTATTTGTTGAATTACCACACCAAGTCCTTCGTAAAATTTATAGATAGAGCGACGTAAAACTTTACCGTTAGCCGAAAGCCTTTGCAGAAAAAGTGATAATTTTCGTTTACAGGTCATTTTCCTGTTCGAAAGTTAAATGGGTTTCCTTCGAAGGGATCGTTTAGTTGAATCACTTTTTAGGTAATTCCTAAGTGTTCGTCGTGGAATCCCACAACGTTGTTCAAGAGATTTTTGCGAGTGACCTTCTTTTAACCCAGATATGCCTGAAGATACTTTTTAATTGATTTAAAAAAAATCAGTTTATTAATTATCTATATAAAGCATAGAAAAAAATATTAAAAAATTTTTTTGGCCGTGCAAGTATCAAAAACCAGGTGTCCTATTAGAAGAACAGTAGACATATCCGAAATATTTTATATAGAGTAATGGAAAACAATTACGTGTTAAGTTATTGTGTGTCTAGTAACCATAATAGGAATTAATGTAAAAGAACGTAACTGTTTATTGAAAAAATAAAATTAACAATATTGCAACAAAAACTAATCAAGAGAAACGAATATAAGAAAATACATTGTTAGTTAAAGATATTGTAACATAAACACTGTACATGAAGAGCAACTTGACACTTAGCACAAATAGTCGAGACCTTCTTGTGGCAATGTCGGCAACGAGTTTGTTTTGGTTGAACTGTAACTAAGTGATCTAATCTGTCATATCTGGAGTCAACGTTTTCGTATTGCGATGATTTTCCAGTTCTACTTATAGTATATCTTTTTTTATTTTCTGCAACACGAGCCAAGACAATCCTCTTTTTGAATGCCAGGTGATCCAATTTTCCATTTTGTGTTTTTTTATGTAAGAGCCATGCATGTTGCACAGCTAAGTTTAAAATATGTGAAATTAGCGGGAAGTACCACTTTTTTCCTCTAATATTCGTTCGATATAGGCTAATGTTCTGGCCACTATGATCAACCCTTCCCATATGCTTGTTATACATATTTATATTATGTGGTTTGTCAATCATAATTCTTTTTGTGTCTGAACGTGAATACCTCGATACCTGATGAACTGGTAAAGCATTTGTACTGCTAGATGCAATGTTAACAATATTATGGCCATTCCAAGTTGTTAGTATAATAGATTTATTGTTGGTTGTTCGATAATCATATGCACCTTTCTTTTGCTTTCTGAAAATTTTCTTTATAGGCAATGGACATCCTGCTCTTCGATTTTCTCGTGTGGTGCCCGTAGCTTTGATATTTCTTCTGCTTAATTCTTCAAGTAGAGGAACTGTAGTGAAGAAATTATCAAAATATAGATTATAACGAGCGTCTGCTTTCATCATCAAAGTATCGGCATATGTCAAAACAACAGATGGTCCTAGTCCAAAGGAAGAATATTTTGCCATTACAGATTTTGTCCCCTGGTATGGTTAGAAAACATTTACGTAGCCATAGCTAGTAGCACCAACCCATAATTTGTAAACATAACGTACAGGTTTGTCTTTTATAAATTGTTTACCAGGGTGTCTTCCGAAATATGGAACCATAGCCTCATCAATACTATGATGATCTATATGTGGAGCGTATTCCATAAAAAGTTGATTTGTTTTATAAAGGAGAGGTCTAACTTTAGCAAATCTATTTGATTTGTCCAAAAGGTTATTGCCACAACAATGAAGGTTAGTCATAATGTGCTCAAATCTATCACGACTAAGGGCTTCTGCTACCAGTTTGTTATATGAATCATCAGATCTCTCCCAATACATACGGCGTCTGCTAACTGACGAGTATCCACTTAGCAGTAAGATAGCAAAAAAGCATTTCATTTCGTGACTTGTTATATCAGCTTTCGTATTTCTTCTCAAAGCATACAAATTGGTATTAGTAACAAAGAGATCAATTATATCTGTATCCAGAAATAACGAAAACAGCTCTAATGGTGTATTGTTATTTGAAACATTCATATTAGACCAAGAATAATTTTCGGGTTGTAATTGATCTTTTGTCCATGTAAAATTTGTTAATTTATTATTTTGCAAAAGCCTTTGCTTTTTGGAAAGTTGTGCCAGATGCACGTTATCATCATCATACCATTCACTTTCGGATCCACTATTTAAGTCATCACAACCTACTACCTCTGCTTCTGCCAATAACTGCGAAGCTGGCAAGTTGTTGACAGAAACTTAGTCCTCCTTTCCTGAATCTTCGTCAGTAAGGTCTTCATTGGCATTTGTAGGTGGCAAAATTGCTATACTAATATTTTCTGTATTTTTGAAGATCAACATTGTCGTCTTCAAGACAAGATAATAACTCTTATTAGTGTATATAATAAAAGGACAAGGTATATGCCTACTGTCCTTTTAAAAGGAGATGCATTTTTGGGGAGGTCTAATTATAACAATTTTCTAAAATGTGCGGTTATTTATGTAAAATATTACCGCAGTGCATAGTGTTCCCCGTTGTGCTGAGGTTAACGTTCCTACTTGTTTCCTACCTTTCATTGCAATCACATTAGATAGACGCCCCTGTACAGTTGTTAAGCCCGACGTTGAATATTCTAGATGGTGTATACGCGTATCTATCTTGCAGGGGCCCCAGCAAATAAAAAAAAATCCCACTCCAGTTCTATTGAAGCCCCTAATGCGAGCTCCCGATGTGGCTTCAGGTCTTTTCAGGGAAAGGTGATTTCTTTTTATAAATGATCGAAGCCATTCTATTTTCATTAAAATAGTGTTTCAAATTGTTCCTTTCCGCTAACTGAAACGCCAACCTACGCACATCTGTAGACGTTAATCCAAAAAGCATGCTCTCCATAGTTTTTACGTAGTCAATTAGATGTTCTTCTATTTGGCGCGAAAAAGTTCATTGTTTACTTCCCAAGCCTTTTTGATGCCCGGTAATTTGTTTGTTCAAGTTTTTCACTCTCCGCTGAAGGGTGCTTTTTGGTACCGAAAAAACTTTCTGCTTTTAAGTAACCATATTTGCCACTTGAAACCGATCTAATTGTTGAAACCGATCTAATTGCTTTCGCCATTCCTCCTCGGACCAAGACTGCCGAGTTGTTTTCCGAGGTGCCATATTTGCTAATACCAACTTGATTCTGAAATAAAAAAAATACCAACAATGGTCACCGCAATCGTATTCAAATTAAAACAGAAAACGAGCATTGTGTTTCTAAAATGGGATACATCCCGTTTTAGAAGCACATGCCGCGTCCCGTTTTATCAACACATCAACATGTAAACAATGTATGCACGTTTTCCATATAAGAATATAACGTTAAAATTTCATACTTTAAGTGGTCGTTTATGTCCTAGCAACTGGTAAAAAAATTATCGCCGTCATCTCATGCCATAAAGACAAAAAGCTTATGTTTGTAGATCTACATTTTACAAGAAATATGTTAAAAACTTGAAAATTTACCTAGCGGCGTTGCACCAGGCACGATTGTGATCAAACTGCTGAAGGGTACTCATACACTCAAAGGAAGTATAAGCTCAATTACACAACACATGGCGCTGCATGCACTAAAAAATAATTAGGTTATCCCGTTTTACCACAGTATCCCATTTTAGGTAAACTTCCCTTAACTTACCTAGTTACACGTAAATCCACAGAATAAGACATTTTCTAATTCCACACGCTTCGTTACAACTCACAAAACACAAACTACAGCTAACATCAGCCGGTTTTTGACGTTTTCTGATGCAACAGGTATTTCTTGAAGTAAGACTACTAGTGCCATCTCTGGTTTTCTAATAGAACTACTTTGACAAACTACTAAATAGAACTCTGTCCTTATAGAAGGACATTAGGCATATCTGGGTTAACACTTCAAGTCCGAAGTTTTTTTTTCTTCTAAATGTTGGCACTAGTTTATCAAATATATCTTAAACTTATTAATATGCTAGAAAAATAAGGTTTTATTGCTTAATGTTACTTTGGGGAAAGATTCACAACCGTTATCATATGGTAACGCCAGTATTTGCGTGCCGACTCAAAATAAATATTTGAGACTATAGTTAAATGCGTTTTTAATTGAAAAATATATTTGATATGTAATCTATAAATAACGAAAAATTCTCCATTATTTTAAAACAATAAAGAAGCCGACCTGCGATTGATTACTAATAATAATCAATGGTAGTAAAAATCGCAGATCAACCCCCTTACAGTTTATACACCACGGCAGCTCTGAAAACTCTTTACTTACCGCGATGGCCCTAGCTAACTCAAATTTCGGCGGCCTTGGGTCGTAGGTTCTAAGCATCAGCTGTACTTCTGCAAGCTCTTTTAAAAAAACACAGGGCGCCAGAAGTCCCAAGATTTCAAGTAATTAACAAATTAACAACAAACAACTGAAGTTTATTTAATAATCAATTATTAGTTGTCTCGTAAAGTCAGTAATAAACATTAAAATTGATTTAAATATAATCAAAATGTCACAATACAGTACTGTAAATATGCTGAAGAATGCAGCACGCACCACAGTAAAAAGTAAACCCCTTTTGGGTTCTCAAATTAAGTTTAAATCACAAATCATGCAAGGAATAAGCTTATTACTTTCATATAGTTCAACCGTTCACCCGGTTATTGATTGCAAGCGGCGTGTGAGCACCTTTACAAATTGCTTAATAAAAACCAAAATTATAGTTCAATGATAGATTAAGTTTAAATATTGTAAACGTCAAATACATATCCAATAAAAGCCTATGTAATTAAGTTATGATTGAAGTTATAGTTGCAATTCTGACAGTGGTCAGTTTTGGAAAATTAAATTTATAATATTAATTATTATTAACGGTGAACCAATTTAATCAGCCGAACCATATAACTTCTATGGCCGGTTTGTTCATCTGCCTTCAAAGCGAGCGATAAACGCCAAGATAGTGACTAACCTTGGATTTCGGAACCTGTTACTTGCAGCATATAAGCTGGTCCGGGCTGCTGTCATAAACTACCCAAGTAATAAAAAAGTCATCGTCAGTCAAAAGAAGGCGAAAGGAAAATAGGGAGAATGAAGAAGGATTTGGAAGGGATAAGTCCGATGTCAGTCAGTCAGTCAGTCAACGCAGGGCTGTTTGAAAGGAAGCTATTGTAATGACATTTGAAATTAACAAAAGGCGAGGACGCTGTTGATCACAGACACTCAGCGCGGGCCCCCGTAGTGATCACCGCGAATGTAAGCGACTGTGAAGAAGAGCGCCAATACAAAAAAACCCTAAACCCTGCTGGTCGAGGAAAAGTGGACAGTCCAGGAACGACTGCACACTGAAACACTGTGTGAACTAACACACAGCGAAACACTGGGGATAAGTCACAAAAACTTACTCCTGTATGAAACATACATCGCAGAATTGGAAGTACAACGACGAAAAAGTTCGGGTGGAAACCCAGGACAAGGTCCCAAAAACCATACCCGCCCCGAATTTGGGTAGAGACCGCAGAAGCCGGAGGGAACGACCGCACCACCACCAAACCCAACTCGGGCACTCAGCCAGTCGTCGCAGCTAGATGGAAAAAGCGCGCCGGTGACGGACTGAATGTAACTCCCTCACCGAGTCAGATGGCAACACAATCGCTCGCCCCGACCCCCAGAAATCTCCACAAGACCGAAAGAGACCCGCCCCCAAAAGCCATTAAAGAAAAAACCCAAGCATGAACTCATGCATACCACAAATCCTAAAGGCCACTAAAGAACCTGATAGTGTTGACCTGACGCTTTGAAGAGATCTCGTGAAGCGAGATGGGGAAAGGAAAATAAAAAAATATTTGATGGAAATGTTTCCCAGAAAGAGACCGACCCTGCATGCCGAACCAACCACCTTAAGTAAATCGTGCAGGTCTAGAAACTCATTTACGGCTAATTCCATCGTCAGAAAGACACACTTTGAAAAAGTGAAGTAGGCTCACACATTCATCACGAAAGCAATTCACCTAAACACTTGTTTCACTATCAACAATAAACTCAAAAAGAGTTCGACAAAAGGTCCATCGCTATCTATAAGGAAGCGAGGAAATCCGTCACTCATAAGGGTTTCACCTAATATAATCTAATGATAGGGAAAAGTACCATCAAATCGGTAATTGGGGAATCGCCCAAGGTGCTTAACTAGCACTCAAAAGCAAAAAATATACGGCTTAAAGAAGCACGCAATAAACAATAATCATAATAATAGAAATTGGTTATCATGTCGAAAAGGGTGAGAATAATATTGATAGTATAATACTATCCGTAGGGTGAATAGGCGAGATAAGCTAAACATGCACATACATCATCATACATACGATCATACACACAATCATGCGCACCAAAATTTACTCCTCCACTTGTTCTTCTCCAAAGTAAGGTTTTAAATCTTTACTATGCCAAACTCCAACGTTATTATTGTCGGGGACGGTCACTAACTGATAAGTAAGAGGACCGGTAACTTTTAGTACTCTGCATTTGACATATTTAGGAGCCAATTTCTGATTGAAGAATTTAGACGCATCTGATAAGACGTAGTTCCTTTTCCAAACCAAATCATTGACATTAAATTTTAATGGACGCTTACGCAAGTTGTAGTGCTTGGAATTGCGTTGGTAGGAATTATTGAGGCGTTTAACAACGTCTTGATAAAGTTCAGAAAGCTGGTTAACGTCTGAAGCCAGGTCTTCACGAGTTCCTAAAGACAACTCTTCCTCTTGGAAGTTCTTAAGACGACCGTAATAAGTCCCAGAAACTGGTACAATCCTCTCAAAATTTAAGAAAGAAGGGGTGTAACCCGTTACCTCATGGACGGCGTTACGCAAAGCGTGTGCAACTTGATACAGATGTTCGTCCCACTAACGATGATTATCCGAAACATAGGAGCGAAGAGCAGTACCAATAACTCGGTTAACTCTCTCGACAAAATTAACTTGAGGATGGTAAGAAGCATTATACCAAACTTGTTGAACTTGGTATTGTTTCATCAATGCCTTAAATTGGGAACTTATAAATTGAGGTCCATTATCAACCATACATATTTGAGGGACACCAAAAATGAGGAAGACTTCGTTCTCCAAAAACTTGACTACTGCTTTAGCAGTGGCAGCGCGAACAGCTTTAACTAGGGTATACTTGGTTAGCCAATCACATACAACTATGATAGAAGTGTTACCAGTTTTCGTGCGAGGTAAAGGACCCATTATGCCAATTGACAAACATTGAAAAGGGTATAAAATCTTATTTTGGCCCATTAAACCAGGTCTAACACACAATGGCGTATGTGGCGAATGACATCGGCACGCATTTTTGGCCAGTAATATTGTTCGGAAATCTTACAAAAGGTTTTATAACATCTGCTCGCCTGCTCGCCCAAGTGAGCAGATGTGGGACTGTCATGAAAGAGTTTGTAAATTTCAGTTCGTCGAGAACAGGGTATAACCTGTTTCCATACCACTAAGTTGCTAACGATGGCATGACGGTTGGGAACATACTTAAAAAGTCGGTGATTTTCAATTCGCCAAGTAGGAAATTGATTAGGACTTTGGCTAACACGTTCAAGCATTTTTAAGTACCAAGAGTCTAAGTCACCATCAACAAGTTCTAGAGCGGAAACCTGAATAGTCCAGTGCATTTAGGGTGTGACCTCGGAAAAAATCCTAGAGAGCTGAAATTTGGTTTACACCTACCTTTCATCGTTTTAAATAAGGGTTGAGAGGTCCCCAACAATCCGTTGTACGCATAACTTTTTAGTGTGCTCAGAAGGTCGATTTTTCGGTTTTTCAACTATATCTTCGTTCCCTTCGGCTTTACGACTACGAAGGTGCAATAACAAAAGAAAGGTAATAAAATTCTCCACAAAAAAGGTTATCTATAGTTTTTACATACAAGTAACAGTTTTCACGGAAATTTGGTCATGAGTTTAGGAAATATTATTACTCATCTTGAATATTGTTGATGGGAGCAAAGACCCTTGCTCAAAGGCATACAAAGAATCGATGTCTGGATTGTCAATGTTCTGGTCGCTTTCGATTTCGGTTACCTGCGAATCCTCCATTGGTGCAGCGTTCAAACAAGATTGTCCGTGACAATGGCCGCAAATTGGTGTGCAGACGAGTTCCAATAGTGGTCCTCAGCCGTTCGTGCAATTACAAATAATCATTTTTAGAAAACAGTCCGGAGCAGGAGGTGCTGATGATTTTTTACCTGCAATAAGTTGTCCTTCAATATCCATCCCCAATCTTCTGGATTCAATTTATTACCCCACCAAGTCTGTACTTGATAGTAGACTTGGTAGAGATGCTCTTCAGCTGCTTTGGCTCTAGGTGGTAATAGGCTTAACCTTGCAGATTTGTCTTTACGTACGGATTTAGCGAAGCACAAATAACGATAGGTGTTTATGGAATCTTCCTTAACTGGAGCGCCATGTATGCCCAAAAAAATATAGTAATCCATTATGAGCAATTGATTTGTGGAGAGCATCACTTTTAATGAAAACTTAAGCTGCATTCTGTAAGTCCTGTCTTTTTTGCAATAATTTCAGAGCTCCTGTTTTTCCCTTATGGAAAAGAGCAGATGTTGTATCACAATCAGAGAACGCTTGTAAAAATAAAATATGGTCCTTGCTCTTTTCATGTTGATTGAAACTTCGGGAAGAGAACGTTTCTTGCTGGACTGCTCCTTTGCCCAGTTTGAGAAAAAGAAATCTTTCCCAACAGGTGTTCGAGCCGTTAAAATAACCAAAAGATCAATATCTTCTCCAACAACAACGGTTGTATTTGTAAATGAATGTTTCAGTGCTCTTTCAATTATGACAACGTCAGCATCACCCTCAGCCTGTGCGACGAGGAAATTTCTGGCTTCGAATTTCTCTGACAGCATCGAAATCAATTTGCATTTGTTGTTGCTTTTAGAAAGAAACGTTTCCTGGCTGACTGTTTCATTCATTGTCTCGTCATAAACACGTCTGAAGATGACGTTTTTGAAGATCGGCGAAGTTATTAAATAGCTTTCGCATTGTGTCTACTGTTATTATACCCATCAAAAACAATCACCGCATTTTCACCAAAATTTGTATGGACATAGTTAAAAGTTGCCAGTGAACTTTTTAAAAGCTTCATTTTTCATCGAAGTTTCTAATCCCTCCATGTCCTGAATATACAAATGGGCCGATTTTGCATAAAACAAATGTCCTGCTGCGTGAAAATATGGTAGCATTTTTTTACAGCAGTTAAATGCATCTTCCAATTTCCCATTCTTTCTGCTCTTACAAATTCCTTTGCAACAGTAATCATAACGAAATATTGTCCCCACACTAGTAAGGCTTTAATTTTGTAACTCAGAAATTTTGTCGTCAAATTTTTCAACTCACCAACATTATTTGACTGTTCAACGTTTTCAAAAGATAGCGATGCTGCGTCTCCAGGAGCAGAACAATGATATTTCCTAAACTCATGACCTTCATACCGAATTTCCATGAAAATTGTTGCTTGTCTGTAAAAACTATAGATAACCTTTTTTGTAGAGAATTTTGTTACCTTTCTTTTGTTATTGCACCTTCGTAGTCGTAAAGTCGATAGGAACGAAGATATAGTTGAAAAACCGAAAAATCGACCTTCTGAGCACTCTAAAAAGTTATGCGTACAACGGATCGTTGGGGACTTCTCAACCCTTATTTGGAAAGATGAAAGGTAGGTGTAAACCAAATTTCAGCTCTCTAGGATTTTTTCCGAGGTTACATCTATTTTTCGGATAAATGCACTGGACTAGAATAGGAGCTCGAGATAAAGCATCGGGAACTACATTATGTTTGCCCTGTCGGTATCGAATTGTAAAATCGTATTGCGACAGACGAACACTCCAACGGGCTAAGCGGCCCGTGGGATCTTTCATATCGGTAAGCCACAATAGAGAATAATGATCAGTTAACACAGTGAAATGTGTGCCTTCGATATACGGTCTGAATTTCTCAATGCCAAAGATGACAGCTAAACACTCTCTCTTTGACAGAATAATTGCGTTCGGCCTTGTTAAGGGTACGTGAAGCATAGGTGATAACCTTCTCCTCATTGTCAATATTCTGTGTAAGAACACAACCGAGGCCAAAATTGGAGGCGTCACACTGTAAGGTGAAAGGTAGTGAGAAATTAGGACTACTCAAAACAGGAGCGGAGGTCAAACAAGATTTAATTTGATTAAAGGACTTAAGAGCATCATCAGTACAATGCACATGCTACTTTTTAATACGACCTTTAATTAGGTCCGAAATAGGAGCAGTAATAGTGGCAAAATTTGGGACGAAGCGACGATACCAAGAAACTAAGCCAATAAAGCGTTTGACTTCGGTCACCGTATTTGGTTCAGGGTATTTGGTGATAGCCAAAATTTTGTCAGGGTCAGTGCGTAAACCATTTTTATCGAGGACAAAGTCGAGGTACGTAAGACTAGGACGGCAAAATTGACATTTGTCGATATTGACAGTTAAATTTGCGGCTTTAAGACGAGTGTAAACTTGCTCTAAGGGGTCCAAGTGTTCTTTAAAAATTCCAGACACGATAACAATATCGTCTAAATACACGAAAATGTTTTCACCCAATAGAGGACCAAAAATGCTATCCATAAGACGTTGTTGACTGGCAGCTGCGTTCGCGATACCAAACGGGACGACAGTAAACTCAAACAATCCACGTCGAGGAACTGTAAAAGCTGTTTTTTCACACGAGTCAGGATGTAGAGGAATTTAGTGAAAGGCTTGTTTAAGATCGATGGACGTAAGATAACGTGCATCGCGCAATTTATCAAGAATGCTATTCAAATAAGGTAAAGGATAAGCATCCTTCTTGGTAACCGAATTTAACTTTCGACCATCGAAACAAAGTCGATAAGAACCATCTTTCTTTTTTACTAAAACTATTGGAGAGCGTCAAGGAGATTTCGAGGGACGAATAATACCCATCTCTAATAAGCGATCAAGTTCGTGGTCAGCATGAACTTGCATAGCAGGAGACAAAGGGTAATATATCTGCTTAATAGGAGTAGCGTCACCCGTATCGATAGTATGTACGACTAAATTAGTTAATCCTAAAGTAGAACCAGAAATCTCAGAAAACTTCCCAACAACTTGGTCTAAAAGAAGCTTTTGTTGTAGTGACAAATCAACTACGCCACAAATGGTCTGCAGCGAAAAGGTTTCAGCCACATCGAAACGCCCAGCGACAAAATTAGTCTTCGCTCCAAAAGCGTAGCAAAAATCAACACCTAAAATTAATGTGGACGGAATTGAGTCACAGATAACCGCATCGATGGACCTAGTAATACCATCAATGGTAATAGGTAAGGCAACAGTACCTAAAATATTTTGTAGCTGACCGTCAGCAGTAGTCAAGGTGCGCGGAGACTTATTATTACATAATTTAAGATCATGTCTCTGGAGTAAATATAAACCGTTGCGCCCAATTAAAGTTTGGTTGGCCCCCGTATCGCAGAGAGCGCGAATAGGTTCGCCATGAATATAAATAGTTAAATAAGGACGGTTGTCAGAAAGTCGTTTAGTAAATGTAGCTGAAGTGTTAGAAGTCATACGGTAAAATTCGTTCACAGTTCGTAACCAAGATTCCCAAGATAAAGTATCAGCCTTAGTATAATAGGGATAAGGAATAGATCGGCTGGAACATCTACCCTTTACTTTGCGTTTTTTGGATGCCATCTAGGACAGGTAGCAAAATAACTATTCGCGTGCCCGCAAATGTAACAGAAAATTGCGTTATCTGCTGAACAAGTATGAAAAGTATGGCCTAATTTACGGCAGTTCCAACAAGTAGTCGTACCTTTCGCACGGTTAGGTTTAGGACCAGGATGTTTAGTAGTCATTTGAGCAGTCTGCGTCACAAGTTTTTTTGTGGTAGGCTGGTAAGCCAAGTCAGGTTCCAGTTGCAAGGATGAAGCAGCAGCAGGATTGCGATACTTAGTATTTTGTAACTTAACATCTTCCAGCTTTTTGCACAAAAATGCAAGGTGTTCAATATCGTGGACTACTGTTAGAGATAATTGAGTAGCGTAAAATGGTTGCAAGTTTTTCATGATATGCTTAAGTTGAACTGATTCAGATGGTTTAATGAGTAATCGGTCAAATAAATTAAGCAGTACAGCAATAAAAAGTGAGGGTTTTTCATCAGCCTTCTGCTTGCGCTTCCTAATCTCATCCCATAATTCTTCATCAAAATCAGTAGGTAAAAAATCAGATCGCAATCTAGCTACCAGTTCATGCCAGTTTGAGACCCGGTGATGCATAGCACGGTACCATACTAACCCTCGACCCGAGAAGAGATCAACAGCACTAGAAAATAATTGGTCGTAAGAAATGTTACGCGCTACCCTAAGTTCTTCGACACGCTGTAGAAAAGAATTTATCCCCATGGTAGTCGTATCTCCATTAAATGATAAACCCCACTTACATACTGGTACAGAAATTAAGCCCGCATGTCTAGGAAGGGACGTAGAGTAATGGATGCGGTCCAATTCATGTTGTAAATTAGTAGTGGCTGACATTCTTGACCGTTGTGTAAGAGGAAACCGTACCTCATCAGAAAAGGATACTCTAGGTCGTTGAAATGTAGATGAAGCAACTGGGTTAGGGTTATCAATGATATTAGGGTTGTCGCCATTATTATTTGTTAAAAGTTCAGTAGGGTCAGAATTAAGTGGCGCTACTGTAGTAGCTGAGTCAACAGAATTAACTGGAGCGGCGTCAACATTTGAGTGCAAAGGAATAATTTGTAATTGCGAGTCGTCATGATCGTTACTAAGTGACTGTAACAAATCTAAGCGACTGTAACAAATCTAAGCATTGACTGATAAGAGTAGCATGCTCATGTTCCGGTTCAGAGGAGGGTTGTAGTCTAGTTAATCGTGAATAGAGATGTGTCAATCGCGTATCAAGTCTAGCAAATTCCGAGTCGGAAGGCGCACCCGAAAAGGCAGTGACTAACACAGAAAGTTGAGCTAATTTGCCTTTACAAGCATCAAGCTCAAATTGGACATCAAACGGTGCTGCTAATTGATAAGCGCCAAGCATAGAAGGGTCAGTTTTTTCTAGCATTAGTCTCGCACGCAAAGATCTACGACGTTGATCAACGTTCATAACTTCCACCGCGTCCCGGTCAAAGCCCCTGAACAGTAGTTCATACAGCAACTCGTCGACACGAAGCGCGTTGACATTCATTTTGAGTAAGTAATTGAATCTAAATTTTTAAATAATTGCAGGTTGCACAGCTGATGTAATATCAAAATCGAGCCCCAACACGTTAGGCGTCAGTGAAACAATAAAGAAGCCGACCTGCGATTGATTACTAATAATAATCAATGGTAGTAAAAATCGCAGATCAACCCCCTTACAGTTTATACACCACGACAGCTCTGAAAACTCTTTACTTACCGCGATGGCCCTAGCTAACTCAAACAAACAACTAAAGTTTATTTTATAATCAATTATGAGTTGTCTCGTAAAGTCAGTAATAAACATTAAAATCGATTTAAATATAATCAAAATGTCACAATACAGTACTGTAAATATGCTGAAGAATGCAGCACGCACCACAGTAGAAAGTAAACTCCTTTTGGGCTCTCAAATTAAGTTTAAATCACAAATCATGCAAGGAATAAGCTTATTACTTTCATATAGTTCAACCGTTCACCCGGTTATTGATTGCAAGCGGCGTGTGAGCACCTTTTACAAATTGCTTAATGAACACCAAAATTATAGTTCAATGATAGATTAAGTTTAAATATGTAATTAAGTTATGATTGAAGTTATAGTTGCAATTCTGACAGTGGTCAGTTTTGGAAAATAAAATTTATAATATTAATTATTATTAACGGTGAACCAATTTAATCAGCAGAACCAAATAGCGAGCGATAAACGCCAAGATAGTGACTAACCTTGGATTTCGGAGCCTGTTACTTGCAGCGGATAAGTTGGCCCGGGTTGCTGTCACAAAGTACCCAAGCTTGTCCTAATGTCCCGTGTTCGCAATAGAATTTAATTCCATGTGGAAGGGTTCGAGATGAACTTCATTCGACGGATTCGATAATTAGGACGGCTTGCGTCCAGATTGAATACGTTGGTTCAAACTGTTATTTAAAAGCTAAGGAAATGAGAATTAAAAGTTTGAATAATGAACAAAGAAGCGCAATCATACCTGATTTAGGTCATCAGCTCTCGAAAACAAAATTAATTAATTCGGGAAATCCAGAAACGGTACCATTGCGCCGAACAAGATTTGACATTATTTGAAATACAGCGGATTATAACTCAAGTGAAAATATACGGGCTGGCTCGAAATAGATGAGTAGTTGGCGAAACAAATAAACAGAGCTAAAGATTTGATTCAATTTAACAAAATTACTTGGTATGATATAACAAATTGCACTCGATACATAAGCCCACATTACATTTATTGTACATGGTCCTTACGCCCTCACCAGCACAGCGGCGTCGATTTTTATTTAGGATACAAACTAGTAAGTGATTCATACCATCATATCTTACATCGTCACTTATTCTATTACAGGAAACACTGTTCTTAAGGTGGGTTGTCATTGCGCGAAAGTCACTCGCGCAACGTTTTCGCGAGAATTATTCGCGAAACGGCTGCCTCGGGTTGACCATCTCCACGAAGCGAAACGTTTCGCTACATAAAGACGAAACAAGGTGAGCCATCAGTTTGCGCGAGAAAGTATGTCGTTCATATGTACACCGTCTGCAGCATCAGCGTTTGCTATCCTGACGATACTTCATGTTAAAAATAAAATAAAAAAACGAAGACCACGACGCCGGTGGTGGACCAAAGAATTATTTCGTCGGCGATTGCAATATGGGAACCAGCTTCTGAGAGATATAGTAGTAGAACACATTGATGATACTATTAGAAACTTTACCCGGATGACTTCAGAAGACTTTGAATATCTCTTGTCACAGGTTGACCCCATAATAAGAAGAATGGATACTAATATGAGAGAAGCAGTAACTTCAAGAGAACGGTTGGCGGTTACGCTAAGATTCCTCGCCACAGGTGATTCGTACACCAGTTTACAATACCTGTTCAGAATAGCAAAGAGTACTATATCAAGAATTATTCCAGAAGTGTGTGATGCATTAATTCACTCATTGAAGGAATATGTAAAGGTAAGATTTAAATTATTATTGTTATTATTATTATTATTATTGTTTATTTACAAAAAAAAGTAATCAAGAAAAGGTAAACAAACAATACTAAAAATTCATTAAATCTTTAAATTAAATATTTATAAAGAACGGTGAAACATCAATGTCTTCCGATGAATGTTGATCAAGCACCTCTTCCTCGTAATTCCCGGAAGAAGGCAAAGCGTTGTCTACTAGCGAGTTTGAGCCAGACTCCAACTGTACAGTGGTTAAGGCCCCGTGTGCCCCATGTAAACTGGCACTTTGAAGAGAGCTTGGGGTACTGCATGATGTCTGAGGCATATACTCACTCGATGCTCTTGATCCATAGTTTGATGTAGTGGCAGAAAGTGTACCATATCTGCCTCGAATAATATGTTAGCAAACGCTCGTTTGACATGAGCTAGTGTATGCTGATCATATTTTTTTAACTCATTGGCCAAGTGTATAGCATATGCGAAGTAGGGGTCATTGAGTTGGTCGTCGATGACTGTAATATTTGAAGCGCTTCACTAATTAGTACCGCATCTGAATTTTGTTCATTTGATGTCTTTTGTTTTTGCCCCAGTTTTCCTTCTTTTTATACTTGGCGTGGTGGTGATTTACAGATTGAGTTGTGGATATATTAAGGGAGGTGCTGGCTGAAGAAGTACTTGGCTGCGATAATTCTACAGAAACTTTTGTATCTGGTTGTAATAACACCTACAACAGAATAATCAATTAAGAAAACAAAAAATTACACAATACACAATTCGATAAAGACATTACAACAAACTTATTCTATATTTTTACTATTTTTTCTTTATTTTTATTTTATGTATTAATTATTGTTACAGCTACCCTCTACTACAGAAGAGTGGCTTCAGATTGCCACCGAATTCGAACGTAAATGGAACTTTCCTCACGCCGTCGGGGCTATGGATGGAAAGCATATCGTCTTACAAGCACCCGTTAATTCAGGCACCGAATACTACAACTACAAAAATTTTTTTAGCATTGTGCTCTTTGCATTAGTTGACGCAAACTACAATTTTATTTACGTCGATATAGGTTGTCAAGGCAGAATATCGGATGGTGGTGTATTCAAAAATACAAC